>VZUI01093317.1:0-14209 GCA_013401135.1 Cettia cetti | reverse complement strand
CCGGGCGCGCCCGGGCGCGGAGGAGCCGCCGAGCGCAGGTGGGAGCCGGGCGCGGGGCGGGGGCGGCGGGAGCGCGGTGGGGAGGGACGGGGGGACGCGGGGAGCGGGGCTGAGCCCCCCGGGCCCCGGGCCCTCGCCGCCCGCCGGCGGAGATGGCTATATTTGGACAGTGACCTCTGGTCGTTCCCGAGCAGTCGCTGCGGATTCAATTGTGGCAACGTAATGGCACGGCCGGGGAGCGGGGAGCGGGGCTGTCCTGCCCGTATCCCGCCTGCACCCTGCCCGTATCCCGCCTGCACCCCACCTCTCTGTGCCAGCACCCCATCCGACCCCACTTGTGCCCTGCCTGCACCCCACCCAGCTCTCATGCCTGCACCCCCCACCTGCACCCTATCCAGCCCTGCCTGCACCTTGCCAGCACCCCACCTGCTCCTACCAACCCCCCCTGCACCCTACACCTTGCGTGAGCCCTGCTCAACTCTGCCTGCACCACATCTGCCCCCGCCTGCACCCCACGCCCTGCCCAGACAGCCAGGCCGTCCCCTCCTTCCCTGCATGCTGACACCCCAGACTCCGC
The DNA here is from genome assembly GCA_013401135.1 of Cettia cetti. NCBI lineage: Eukaryota > Metazoa > Chordata > Aves > Passeriformes > Sylviidae > Cettia > Cettia cetti. Next base: position 13,632 of record VZUI01093317.1, on the reverse strand, counting down.
TGCCACTGGCAATGCTTGAGGTGCTGGGAGAGCGTCCCCACGGAGCCTGCTCGCTCCTCCCCGGGGCTGGGGACCGTGCTCGACACCGCGAGGGTGACAGCAGCAGTGCCGTTGTCCAGCCCCTTAGCCGAGCTCTGGGCCCCTTAGCACCCAGCTCCAGCCCGTTCAGCCAAGGCAGAGATGATGCTGAAGTGTTGTGAGGACTCCGGGGACACTCAGGGACAGGGCAGATGTGGTTTGGCAGGGTGCTGCATGTGTCCTATAAAAAATCCACCGGCTGGGACATGGAGGAGCAGATCTGCTCCTGCCTCTGCCCACACCGGCTCTGTGGGCTGGGGACAGGGGTGCCTGGCCGTGGTTTGCTGGCTGGATGTGGCTCCTGACAATGGCTATGTACCCAGAAGAGCACAGGGGATTCCCCACGGTAGCCAGTGGCTCATGGGTGCTGCAGAGCCCCAGCTCCAAGGATTTTGTGGTCCTGAGTGTCTCAGTCTCCCCATGGGGCAGGTCCCAGGAGCAGCACAGACTGGAGGGAGAGGTGGGTGACTGTAGGCATCGTGCTTAGCTGTGGCTGAGGGCTGGAGACCCCACTGAAGCCATGGGGGGTGCTCTTCCACACCCCAGTGTGCCCATGGGGCTGTGTGTCTGTCCAGGTCCAGCCCTTACCCAGGTGAAGGTGCAGAGTGGGTGGTAGGGGTCCCTGACACGGGACAGGGATCCATGGAGGGAGGCATGAGCCACCAGCAGGCAGCTCTGGAGGCACAGCCCTCCTCCCGGGTGCTGGGTCAAGCCAGGTGACCTCAGGCCACTGATGCAGGATAGGATACAAGGGGACAAGTTGTGACTTGGTGCACAGCACCTTTATGTCCATCCTAAAGTCCCCTCCACCCTGCTACTCTCAGGTGCCAAGCCCAGGACGGGCACAGGGCATGGCACAGCAGTGGGGTACAGGACAGGCACAGGCATGGCACAGCAGTGGGGTACAGGACGGGCACAGGGCATGGCACAGCAGTGGGGTACAGGATGGGCACAGGGCATGGCACAGCAGTGGGGTACAGGGCATGGCACAGCAGTGGGGTACAGGACAGCCACAGGGCATGGCACAGCAGTGGGGTACAGGACGGGCACAGGGCATGGCACAGCTTTGGGACATGGGCCAGCTGTGGGATAAGGCATAACTGTGGGATACAGCACAGCTGCAGGGCATAGCACAGCTGTTCATTATGGCATGGCCATGTCCCTGCCCAGTGTCAGGTGGCTCTGGCCACCAGCTGAAAGTCCCCAGCACCTGCAGCACCCCCACATCCCAGCACCAGAGCTGTTCCTGCTCCCCGATGTGGGGTCAGGGCCGTGTCAGACACCATCCCACATCCTCATCCCCACCACCTCAGTGTTCCCAGGCTTCCCGCTGTGCCCAGAGTAGGAGGAGTCTCTCGGAGCTCGTGGCCTGAGGGGACCAAAACCCCTGCACGCTGTGCCAGGGTGGGGAGGCGGTGGCCTGAGCCTGTCCCCCCAGCCATGAGCCGCCGCGTGGTGCGCCAGAGCAAGTTCCGGCACGTGTTCGGGCAGCCGGTGAAGGCAGACCAGATGTACGAGGACATCCGTGTCTCCAAGGTGACATGTGACAGCTCCTTCTGCGCCGTCAACCCCAAGTTTGTGGCCATCATTGTGGAGTCTGGGGGTGGAGGGGCCTTCATTGTCCTGCCCCTTGCCAAGGTGAGTGGGGAGGGTCCTGGGGTTTGGCCACATCGCTGAGGTGTGTTGGGGGGAGCATGCTGATGGGTTTTGCTTTTGGGGAGCTGCTGTGGCCCCAGAGCCCCCCAGGTTTGCCCCAACAACCCCTTTTCATGTGGGGGCTCAGGGCAGGAACAACCTGGGTGATCATCAGCATCTGCTGAGGGTGACATCCCTGGGGCAACTGAGGTGATCTGGGAAACCTCCAGCTGCCTTTTCCCCAGCCCCTATTCCCTGGGGACACAGCATGCCCAGGGAGCAGCACCCAGTGGAGTGGGGCTCTGCCCTACCAACCCTGGTAGAGAGACTGGGAGAGGATCCCCAACCCCTCCTTGCCATCAGAGCAAACACAAAACAGCCTCCCATGGGTCTCATCATTCCCCTGTGTTCCTATGAGGCCTCGTGCCAGGTGAGCCCCATTTGCTCCACGTGCCTCAGTTTCCCCCTCCAAGGGAGGTTCAAATCTCCGGCCACCACCGGAATCCCCTGCATGTCCCCGTTTATGCCACAACCCCCCGTGGTGGCCAGGCTGGGCTTTGGGGGGTACTTGGCAGGGTCTCTCCTATAGGGGACTCATCCCAGCCCCTCACCCTTGCAGACAGGACGGGTGGACAAGAACCACCCGCTGGTGACGGGACACACGGCGCCCGTGCTGGACATCGACTGGTGTCCCCACAATGACAACGTCATCGCCAGCGCCTCGGAGGACACCACCGTCATGGTGAGGGGCTGGACCCTGCGTGGGAGGGGGGTGGCAGGCGCTGGGGGAGCGATGCAGAGCATCCCCCCCTTCCCTCGCCGCCTGTGAAGTGTCACTGGCCTATTTTTAGCCCCGGTGCCATGCGTTCGCGCTGGCGGCGGCTGCTCGCTCCATGATGCAGCAGTTTGTGCTAAATATACCCTCCCTGGCGACTCAGCACACAGGAATAGCTGGGGGGGCTGGGGGCTGCACCCCGGCCGTGCCCCCCTCCTTGTGCCCACCAGCACCCCGAGTGCTTGGGATGCACCCCAGGATCAGAGGCACTCCTGGCATTCCCTCCCCGCCCTCCCTGCAGGCTGAGCCGGGATTAATGATGAGGTTAATTGGCTCCGAGGCCCTCATCCGCTTAGTGCTCACACACGGGGTGATCCCCAACGCCCCGCTCTCCATCCCCCCCAGGTGTGGCAGATCCCCGACTATGTCCCCGTGCGCAACATCACGGAGCCTGTGGTGACACTGGAGGGACACTCCAAGAGGGTGAGCATCATCTCCTGGCACCCCACCGCCCGCAACGTCCTGCTCAGCGCAGGTAAGGGGGTCCCGGGTCACCCTCCCCGGGGTCACAGGAGATCCATGGGGTGACAGCATCTGCCCCCCCTCGGTCCTCTGCAGGCTGTGACAACCTGGTGATCCTCTGGAATGTGGGCACCGGGGAGATGCTGCTGGCTCTGGATGACATGCACACTGACCTCATCTACAACGTGGGCTGGAACCGCAACGGCAGCCTCCTCGTCACCACCTGCAAGGACAAGAAGGTCCGCGTCATCGACCCCCGCAAGCAGCAGATCATAGCGGTGAGTGCCCCTCTGTGTCCCCCCCATCCCACCGCGGGGTCCCCCCCAGTGCCTGCCTGACCCTACTAACCCCGCACCGCGCGTCTCTGTGTTTGATTTAACCCGCTAACGCCGGCCCAGGAGAAAACCAAACCGCACGACGGCACCCGCCCCATCCGCGCCATCTTCGTGGCCGATGGCAAGATCTTCACCACGGGCTTCAGCAGGATGAGCGAGCGGCAGCTGGGCCTCTGGGACCTGGTACGAGACAGCGGCTCCAGCCTGGCCAGCACCGATCCCACAGATCTCAGCCCAGCCGGGTGCCAGGGACGCTCTCTGGCTCAAGGGAGCATCGTGGAATGGGACTCAACGGCCGCTTTAGGGGACACATCCGGACCCCCTCCGTTTTCCCCCCTTCCCGTGCCCCGTGCTGACTGTCTCCCCCTCCCTCCAGGAGAGGTTTGCCCCCCATGAAGGGCTGAGGCCCGTGCGGGCCATCTTCACACGGGAAGGACACATCTTTACCACGGGCTTTACCAGAATGAGCCAGCGGGAGCTGGGCTTGTGGGACCCGGTAACGAGGCCGCATGGAGTGCTGCCCTGGGAACTTGGCCCCCAGACCCCCTGCCAGTCCCCCCTGCCCCCAGGATGGGCTGTCTGCTGCATCCCCCTCCCAAAAGATGCCAAGTTCCCGAGTGTGCCGTGCTGTGCTGGGGTGGGGAGGGGGCTGGGAGGCAGGGAGTGCTGGGGAAGGGGGGTACAGCCGGGCTGGGGGGTACCCAGCCGTGCAGGTAAACAGGAGCAGGGAGGGGAGCTGGGGGGCATGCCAAGCTGCCTGCCTGGGGGGTTGTGTACCCCAGAGGGGACAAGCCCTGTCCCCCAGTGTGCCGTGGCTAATGTGTGTGACTAACCAGGGTGGGGATTTTGGGGGCACTGCTCACACCCCTCCACCACTGCTCTGGCCCCACAGAAAAACTTTGAGGAGCCCATTGCCCTGCAAGAGATGGACACGAGCAATGGGGTCCTGCTGCCCTTCTACGACGCCGATTCCAGCATCGTCTACCTCTGTGGGAAGGTAACCCCCCTTCCCCAGGGTGCACCCCCTGTGCCAGCCTGTCCCTGAGGGTGCCAGGGCTGGCTGTCACCTGTCCCCACCCCTGCAGGGTGACAGCAGCATCCGGTACTTCGAGATCACGGACGAGGCGCCCTATGTGCACTACCTGAACACCTACAGCAGCAAGGAGCCCCAGCGGGGCATGGGCTTCATGCCCAAGCGTGGGCTGGATGTCAGCAAGTGTGAGATCGCCAGGTGGGAGCCAGGGGGCTGGGGGAGCCAGGGGGGGCATGGGGGGTCAGCAGGGCCCTGACTGCCTGTGCCCCACGCAGGTTCTTCAAGCTGCACGAGCGCAAGTGCGAGCCCATTGTCATGACGGTGCCACGCAAGGTGAGCTGGGGGGGTCCCGGGGGAGGTGGTGGCCTGGTGGGGGGGAGAACCCGCATCTCACCATGGTGTCTCCCCCTCCCGCAGTCAGACCTCTTCCAGGATGACCTTTACCCCGACACGCCAGGCCCCGAGCCGGCGCTGGAGGCAGATGAGTGGCTGTCGGGGAAGGATGCAGAGCCCATCCTCATCTCGCTGCGGGATGGGTACGTCCCCATCAAGAACCGGGAGCTGAAGGTGGTCAAGAAGAACATCCTGGACAGCAAACCCCCACCAGGCCCCCGACGCAGCCACTCCACCTGCGACTCCGACTTCTCTGTGAGTGTTCGGAGGGGGGGGGGATGTGGCAGCAGTGCCGTCCCCCCGGCCCTGGGGTGGGGTAGGAGGGGCCAGACTCCTCGGTGACCCTGTGTCCCCCCTCCCTGCAGCAACCAGCCTTGGAGGAGGTGCTGGAGGAGATCCGTGCCCTAAAGGAGACGGTCCAAGCGCAGGAGAAGCGCATCTCCGATCTGGAGAACAAACTCTGCCAGTTCACCAACGGCACGGACTAGCGCGGTGGCCACGGCCACGACCACGGGCAGGGCCAGGACTGCCCCGGCCTCCCGGGGATTAAAGCCGAGTCCCCACCTTGGGCAGGAGCCCGGAGCCGTGTTCTTTCCCCAGGAGCCGAAGGGGCAGGGAGGGGTCGGATCGCGACCCCGCCTCCACTGGCATCAGTCGCATCCTGCTCCCGCAGCAGCCCAGGGGGTCCCGCTTCAGTGCCCGCAGGCTGGGGCTGCCGAGCATCCCTCCGCGGGGACCTGCACGCTGGGCACCAGCAGCCCCCCAGGACAGGGAGCCGCCGGCCCCCCCGGCCAGGATGTGCTTGTGTACGGTGCTACCCCCCCAGCCCATCACCCCTCACCTCCCCCTGCCCCAGCGGCCCCTCGGCGGGTGCTCCCAACCGGCTCTTTGCTCCTGGACCCCTAATAAAGGGCTCAGCCACCCTTGGCTGCGTGGCAGGTACCGGGGACCAGGGACCACCGTACCGGGGGTGCTGCCTGCACCCCGCCCCTGCCACCCCGGCACAGGCAGAGGGAGGCCGAGAGAGACAAACATTAAAGAGCATTTATTGGTGTTGGCCGCAGTCGGAGCTGCTCGGGCTCCCCCGGCCCTGGCCCAGATGTTGCTGTGGGGTGCACGGGTGGGTGGAGGGAGGGGCACCAGCTATGAAAAGTCCCAGGAGAGTGAGCCCAGCCCCCGCCCCACCACGCAGCCCCCAGCCCCCCGTGTGCAAAGGGGGAGCAGCCGGGCCAGGGGGCCGGGGTTAGCACCATTTGACGTAAGGTTTCTCTCGGGGTCAGTGCCCGGGATGAGGGGGTGCAGCGCTGCCAAGGGGGGGCATCCGAGCAGGGTGGAGGGGTGCGAGCAGGGGTAAGGGGGGGGTGACACCGGGCCGCCCTTCACAGGCACCCCTTCAGCTGCCCCAGCAGTCCCCGTGCCGTGGGGGGCGGCCGTGCAGCCCCTCGCTGGCCGTGGGGTACAACAGGGCTGAGCCCCCACCCGTGTTGGCAGGCAGAGCAGCTCCCGGCTAAGTGCACTTGGTAGCGCCTGGGCAAGGGGGGGAAGAGGGAGCCGGGCAGAGCCCCCTGGCTCTGGGGGCACCCTGGGGCCCCACGCAACCGGCAGCCCACCCATCCGGGGCAGGATGTGCCCCCCACCGCCTTCCTGGGGTGAGAGGCTGAGCAGCGCCCCAGAGGGCGGCTGGGGGAAGTAGGGCTGTCCTGGAGAAGGGGTACAGTCCGTGGAGTTGTCCTCCCTGGTCCCTGCCACCCCAGGTGCAGGGTTAACACCCACCCCCACCCTGTGCTGCTGTGGGGTGCCCCCGTTCACCCCAATACTGCCCCAGGGCCAAATCCTGCTCCCCCCTTCCCCATTTGCCCTCCGCAGTTCTCGGGCTGGCTCCCCCCACACTGCTCCCCCTCTGTGCCCCCAGACACGGCCCCGGCCGCGTCCCCATCCCCACTGGGGTGGCCGAGGGGCTCAGCGGGGGTGCGGGGTCACTTCTCCGTCAGCGAGAGCTGCAGGATCCGCTGCAGATCCTCCTCCTCCTGGCGCGTCCGGCGCTCCGCTTCCTCCTGCTCCCGCGCCGACAGCGCCATGGCCAGGCGCAGCTGCTCGGCGTAGCTGGGGAAGAGGGCGCCGGGGCCCCTGCCACCCCCCGGCGCCGGGGCCACCGGGGGACGCGGGGATGCCGTGTGCTGGGGAGTCCTGGGGGCGGCAGGGGCTCGGTGGGGTCCCCGTGGCTCCGGCCCCCACACCCACTCCCCCCAGGGGGGCTGGCCGGACCTTACCAACCTGTCTCCTCGGCGGCCCTCGTGCGACAAGGGGTGGGTGCCCGGCTTGCTGTTGGTCAGTGCTTCCCAAATGGTCACCTGTGGCCGGTGACAGAAGGGTGCTTGGAGGGTGGCACCCCAAAAAACAGCCCCTCCCAGAATGAACTCTGACCCGTCACTGTGGGATGCAGGGCCGAGGAGATGTGGGGTGAGAATCCCAGGTGGTATCGGGATGGGGTGGGTAATGGGGACAGGAAGAGGTGAGGGGTGGCAGTGCCCACCTGGTCGTACTCGCTGCCCGCTTCCAGCAGGCTCTGCTGGATGGCAAACTGCAGCAGGTCATCCTCGTCCTCCCGCAGGGCGTCCTGGTGGGTGCCCACCACGCTGTACCCCCGCGGCACCTCGAACAGCGCCGGGTCCATCTCACAGGCTCGGCACGAGGCTGTGGGGAGACCAGAGCTGGCCTGGCTGAGCACCCTGTGGGACCCCTTCCTACTCCACGCTGCCAGGTGTGTGTCCCTTACCCTGCTGTGACCCATTCCCACCAGCTGTACCCCCCTTCCCATGCCACCTCACCATGTCCCCCCCACATACTGAGGGAGCTGGAGCTGCTGACGCTGGAGGAGTCGCTGCTGGGTGAGGGTGCCTCGCTGCTGGGGCTGTGCCGCAGGGAGCTGACTGGCTCGTCACACCCATTGAGGTTGCCGAAGGTTATTCGGGCGTTGAGGATATGGAAGATGGGGATTTCTGCAGGAAAAGGGAAAAAAAAGGGAGGAGGGAAGCTGGCTGTGCCAGCCAGGTCAGCAGCAGAGCCCAATCCATACCAATCTTGACGGGGAAGCCAGGAGGGAGGCGCAGGGTGATGAAGTCCCGCAGTTTGGCGAAGAGCGCGTTGCTTATTGCCATGAGGTCGATGATGGGGGCAACCTGCTCACAGAGGGACAGCGGGTGGTCCTCACACAGCCACAGCTTCGCCTTGAACCTGCCAGGGACAGGCATTGGGCTGGGGACCCCCACCTGTCCCCACCCTGAGCTCTGCAGCAGCAGAGGTGGGGACAGGGGGAGTCCTTGTCTGCTCCTCCCCCTCTCACTTCTGTGTCTTGGTGGTGAGCTCCATGGGCCGGCCCATGTCCCGGTTGCCCAGCTCGAAGTTGGGGTTGAAGTATTCCTCAGGGGTGATGGCAGTGGGGTTGGCGTGGCTCAGTGTCTGCGTGATCAGCGTCTGCGCGGGGGGACAGCCCCGTGGGGTGAGAGGGGAGGTCTGACTGCAGGGCCACCCCCGGCCACCCCTGAGACACTCACCCCATTGTTGGGCCCCACGTGCTGCTCAGCGATGCCCAGGAAGGATTGCAGGGGGGTCTTACAGCCTGTGGGAGAGGAGGGGGTGAGGGCAGGGCCGGGGGTCCCTGCCCGCCCGGCCCGTGCTGGCTCCACCTTTGCTCTTGCCCTTGTGCTGGTCCGAGAGGTGCTCGGTCCGTGTCCGTGTGATCAGCTCCACGTTGGAAGCGCCATAGACCTGGCCAAGGAGGGAGCAGTGCAGAGGTGGGCACCTCACAGCTGCAACCAACCATACCCCCCTGAGCAGCTCAACTCCCTGCCCCTCACCTTGGCCTCATACCCGTTCACCATTTCTGTCTTCTCGCTCCTCCAGCCCAGGATCCCGGACTTGTTCCTGGGGTGACAGGGCACCATGAGCTTGCTTGGACAGCCCGGGGTGCCAGCACTGCCGGGGGTGGGCTCGGTGCCACCCCAGCCCACCTCTCGAAGGCGATGTTCTTGGTGTCGAGCTGGGTGGTGACGACGGGGGCCGTCAGCCGCCCCATCACCTGCTCCTCGGTGGGCTGCACAGCAGCCAGCAGCACCTCCTGGTCGTGGCCGGCCAGGGCCAGCGTCTCCGAGTAGACCACCCGCCTGTCATGGTCAATCTCCATCACCACCGCACTGCTGTCTGCAGGGAATGGGGTCAGGACAGCCACGGTCCCCACCGTGTCACCCGACACGGCTCCCCAGGGAGGGGCACGTGCCGGTGTCACCTCACCTTGTCCCCGAAAGACGAAGCTGCGGTTGCCCCGCTGCCAGGTCATATGGTCGAAGCCCAGCAGTGTGGTGTCCACCCGCAGGTTCTGGCCACTCTTCCACACCTTGTAGGTGTCGCTGGGGCAGATCTTGGACACCAGGGGCACTGGGGAGAAATGCCAATAGCCCAGCTGGGGATGGGGACACCTGCACCCCAAGGGGGCTGCCAGCTCTGAGCTAGGTGGGGGACACACCTGGGGAACATGGTGCCTTGGTGGGATGGGGGTCTGCAAGCTTGGGGTGTCGGGGGGCAAGGGGGCAGGTGACCCCCAACCTGGGGATGGATGCTGGGGCTGGGGTACTCTGCTGGGAAATTCCCACTCCCCCCACAGCCACGCTGTACCCCGAGCTCACCCCAGCTGGTGAACTCCCACTTCATCTCCACGTAGAAGTCCTGGGCCTGTGGAGAGCACAGAGGGGTCAGGGGAACCCCGTGGGCGCAGCCCCTGCAGCCCCTGCAGAGGGAGGTACCTTCCGCAGCTTCTCCAGCAGCACGGGGATCCCGGCCAGGCGCTTGATGGCTCTCTGGTAGTCACGGTAGCGCAGGACCAGCTGCACCAGCTCCAGGTCACGGGTGCTCACAGCCTCCTGCAGGACTGCGGGGCAAAGGGACAGTGTCCAGGGCCATGGCATCATGTGGCACTGCATGGCACTGCAGAGCTGGGCACTGCACAGGAGCACCACGTGGGCAGCGCCTTGGGGAGCTGCAGCACCAGGGTGAGAATGAGCATGCCTGTGCCCATGTTCATGCCCGTGTCCATGTCCACATGTGTGTCCATGCTTGTGCCCACGCCCATCTCCATGCCCATCTCCATGTCTGTGTCTGTCAGGGCAGCTTGAAGGAGGATGCAGGGCAGCAGCCACCGCTCACCTGTCCATCCGCTGCGGTTCTCCTTGCCCACGTCGGCGCCATGCTTCAGCAGCACCCTGGCACACTCAAGGTGGCCCAGCGTGGTGGCCAGGTGCAGGGGAGTGCGTCCTCGGGGGTCCAGCTGCTCGATGTCGGCCTGCCAGGAAGGGATGAGGCTCTGACATCACTGGGGCGGCCAGACCTTGCTCTCCAGCGCTCTCCCACAGATGTGCAGCTCCCAGACACAGAAAGCAGCCAACATTTGACAGTATCTGGGAGAACATCCCCACCCCTGACCTCCCCCAAGGAAGGCACCTCAAAAGCCTCTCCCTGCTGCCACTGCCAGACCCATGGAGAGCATGTGAGAGCCCACTGGTGGCTGCCAGCACCCACCACACCTCACCACAGCCAGGCTGGGCTGCACCCACCACGCTGGCACGCAGCAGGGGCACAGCACGGCAGCGGGGGGCACAGATGCCCCTGGCACAGCACACGGAGCTCTGCGCATCTCCACGCCGCTGCAAACTCCAGAAAAGCCCCCACCTCTGGGCTTTGGTGAGGGGGGGTTGTGCCCAGTTGCCAGGCAGCAGCTGCTGGCAGCCCCCCTCCACCAGGGCCGGGAGCGCGGAGGGCGCCGTGGGCTGCGGCGGGCGCACGTGTTCCCCTGCCTGAGCCGGGGGCGGGCGGCTGCGGGAGCGGAGCGGCTGCTCCGAGGATCCCCGGGGCCCTGGGGAGCCGGTGCTGGGGCTGCCGTTGTTTGTGCCAAACCCGGAGCCTGGCACCCTGCCAGCCCCGAGGAATCCCTGGTGCGGTGGCGGGTGGGCACCCCGGCACCCACGGGCCCCGCTCCCCATGTAGGAAACGGCGTCACGGCCGTGCCCAGCTGGGGACATGGCTCGGGGAAGGGGGGCCCCCTCTGTGCCCTGAGCACCCAGCTGGGGTAGAAGCCTTGTGCCCGGAGAGCGGCCTCAGATGCTGTCAGGGCACGAGGCAGCGGGGCAGTCCCCAAATAATTGGTTTTGGGGAGGCCACCCTCAGGAGAACAAACCTGGGGTGCAGGACCCAAAGGTGCCAGCTGGGACCAGGCCGCCAGAGGTGTTTGGGTGTGGGCAGAGGTGGAGCATGGGCTCCCTGGCGCCCAGAGTCTCACCTGCAGCACATCCCTGGCTCCCTCTGGGCATGTCCTGCATTCCTGCTGCCCCAGGGATGTTCCCATCCCTGCCCTGGCTGTGGGTATTCCCAGACCCCTCATCCCCAGGGACTCACCAGGTAGGGGGACCCCCCCATTCTGCCCACACCACCGGAGCAAAACAGCCCCCCAGTTCCCTGGGAGTCAATGTGCCACTCCAATGCTCTCCAGGCGACTGCTGCTTCTTAATTGCACTAATGAAACGATTCTAATTAAGGCAATCGCCCCCCAGCTGGGGGCAGGGGCTGCAGGCTCAGTGGGATCCCCAGCTGCAGCCCTGCCCCAGCACTGGGAAGGATGAGGGTCCCAAATGTGGGGACACGGTGCTGGAACCACCCCAGGGGACATGGCATGACCCAGATTTTGCCAGCAAGAGCTCAGTCCTGACTCCTGGTGTTGGGTTGGCTCTGGCTTGGGGACCACAGCACAGACCTCCAGGTGCTGCCCGTCCTGGGGCTGTGACACCCACTGGGGATGGGGACAGGGACGGGGGTGGCTTTGGGGTGGCAGCGGTGCAGTGCAGAACCGCAGCTCAGTCGCTCCTCCCGTGCCAGCCAGGCACGTGGCACAGCACGTCCCTCCACTGGGGTTGTCCCTGGGCTGGAGAACCCCAGCTCCTGCTCCTGGGTAGCAACAGGGGACATGAGCCAGCACGGGAAGATGGTGCCAGGCACTGCTGTCCCTGGGCAGCCCCGGGGCCTTGTCATGCCTGAGGGGGCAGGCTGGGGTGAGGGGTGTCCTGACACAACAGGCTCCATGTCACTGCCTGCCACAGCCTCGTGATGTCCCTGTCAAGGGCACCCACGGACCCTTGCTCCCTCATGGAGGCAAGTGTGGATGGGAGATCACAGTGACAATTTGGGGGTGACAGGCACAGAGCCTTTATGAGGACATGGAGAGGAGCAATGCTCTCAGCTGCTCCAGTGCTTCCCAACCCCAAACACCTGCACTCGGGAGGGGCAGCACATGGAGCCACTGCCCTGTGGGGGTCACCAAGGCAGGGGGAGGGCAGAGCCCTGGGCAGGGGGGCACCGGGCACCCAGCATTTCACACAGCACCAGCCTCAACCCCTTACCTGGGGGATGCTCTGGCAGGGATAAGGGCTGAGCCGTGTCCCTGGATGCCCTGGACAGAGCAGGGAGCCTGGGCTGGCCCTCACCTTCTTCCCCCAAGCCCCCACCTGCCCCGGAGTCTGACCTGCAGCACCCATGGGCCCCACCCCGTGCACCCCTGGGCTGCACACATGGCTGGCTTTGCTCTCACCCAGCAAATGCCAGCGGGGGCCAGGGCAGAGCCCCTCTACTTCCCAGGCTGGAGGGTTGGAGCCTCTCTGCAGGCGAGCGGGTCAGAGCCCCCCCGCAGCCCCTCCACCTCCCCCCGTCTGCCGAGCCCAGCTTTGATCTCCGCCGCGCTGGGCTCCTGGGAAAACTGACCCCAAATTAGCACGAAAATAAAAACACCGGCCGTGGGGTGGGGGAACCCGGGGCGACGCTGGCGCAGCCTCCGGCTGGACCCCACAATGGAGACGGGTGTGGCGAGAGCCATCGCCTGCATCCCGGCGGGAGCTTCGCGGCACAATGACCCCCGTTTCATGCATCGCCAGGGTCCACCCAGCACGGCCCTCAGTGCCTTGGGGCTTGAGGACCCGGGCCGAGAAACTGGGGATGCTCAGCACAGCTTCCCCGTCAGCCTCCTTCCAGCGCCTGCGGTTTCCTGCGTCTTCGGGGTTGGGTTTTAATTACCTGAATTGCAACGCCACGGGGGAGAGGGAAGCTGGGAACCCGCCGGGGAAGCACCCACACCTCGCTCCGTCACTGGGCGGCTGGGAGGTTCCCGGGCTGAGGGACAAAGTGGGTCCCCCTCACCCTGAGAAGAACCCGTGTGAGGCTGGGGGCTGCAGCCCGGCAGCATCAGGGCCCTTGTTCCCCTGCCCCCAGAGGGGCTCAGCCTGAGAGTGGGGAGCTGAAGGCTGCATCCCCAGGGGGGTGAGAAGCCTGAGAAGTGGGGTGCTGGCCGGGGGTCTGCAGAGGCCTAGCAGGGAGCTGGGGACACGTGCGGAGGGATGCTCGTGGCTGCGTGTGCTGGAGGATGCAGGGGACCGGCGGGTGGTACCCACGGCTCCGCGGCAGCCCCGGGGGCAGCAGGCACAGTCCCGGGGTGCAGGTGGGGACACACAGCACGCCCCCAGAGGCCCGCCAGCGCAGAGAGCGACCCCTTCCTTATCACCCCCCCCTCATCTCCATCCTCATCCTCACCCCGGCCCCGAGCATTGCATCAGCCCCAGCCGAGCGGAGCCGGGCCGGGCCGGGCCGTGCCGGGAGTGTCCCCGCGCCGCCCCACCTGCTTGGCGCTGAGCTCCCGGTCCAGGTCACGGGCGCGGTTGTGCCAGACGAGGTAGTGCAGCGGGTACCTGCCCTCCGGCCCCTTCCTGCCCGAGCAAGACGCGAGCATCCTCCGTGCATGCTGGAGCGGCGGGGGGGGGGGGGCGCGGGGC
>VZUI01093302.1:0-23057 GCA_013401135.1 Cettia cetti | reverse complement strand
CATCTCTACTCCACAGAGCTGCATCTGTTACTCCAGAAGGATTCATCTGGACTGCTTCTAACACCCTGACCAACAGGGTGCCAGGTCACATCCCTGACTCTGGCAGGGGTTTTCTTTAGTTTTTTTTTTTTCTGTTTTTGTTTGCTTGTCTTTCTGTACCACTACATTTATTTTAATATTCCTAGTAAAGAACTGCTATTCCAATTCCCAAATCTTTGCCTGAAAGCCCTTAATTGCAAAATTATAGTAATTCGTAGGGATGGGGGGATTACATTCTCCATTCCAGGGAAAACTCCAGTTTCCCCTGGCAGATACCTGTCTCTCTAAACCAGGACAGTCTCTCTAAACCAGGACAAATAGCCATAGACAATTTCAAATTATTTAGTGACTGAGATACTAGATTCAAAATTAAATCAATTTGAAATTGAAATACATTTTTTCACCAGAATTAAAACTAGGCCAGGCTGTGGAATACTGGCAAGCTTCCAGAAAACCTTCCCACTTCCTTATATTAGCCCTCTGTAGATCAATTTAATAAATGGTAAGTCAGATTATTTTTTTTATCTTAAGTTTCCATTGATTAAAGTAGGAAGCACTATTGTGTATCCTCCAGAAGCCTCAGTTATGAAGATATAAGTATGAAAATTATAGGAGTTCTACTTTTAGTTAGATAACACTGATGCAAAGATGAATTTCTGACTTTAATTATGTAGCATTGTGAGTACCTTATTGAAAAGAATTATCCTTTGGGAGAGATGATTCTAGTCCCTCAGTCTTAATACCTCAGAATGCAATAGTAATTTAAAGAGGTTTGGTTAAAGTGATGTGAAAAACTGTAACATTCCTACTTTTACTTGCTCAATCAATGTGGAAAGAAATTCTTATTTTTATTTTGAAAAATCTTATATTGTGACTGCACTTGTGCAGAAGAAGGTGTTTCAAAGGTGCTTTGTAATATTTTTGTGTTTCTGTACAGGAGAGTATAATTATGGCTATGGCAGCACACAATGTTTCAGTGACTAACTTAATTTTAATTAAAGAAAATTTTTCATGAAACTTGGAATAAAAAAAAAGTATGCCACTGACTAGGAAACATTTAACATAGAAAACAGCATCAAAATATGCCTGATGCTGATTTTGAAGGAACCTGTCACAGAGTCAAACTTTAGCAGCTGATGACATACCAAAGTACATATTGGCTTCATCACTGCAAGAGGTAGTGTTATTATCTTAGTAAATTATCTTAGTCATTTTGGACTTATTGGAACAGTGACAGTTTCAAATAACCAGGAATCTATACTGAACTTCCAAGCTACAAGCCAGCATTCCAGAAGCTAGTGACAACATGTCACTAGCTTCAGAACCCAAATATCAGAGAGAAATTATTATTCTATTCAATCCTTAATGGACTACATTACAAGTACTGCATCCAAATATATAAGAAATGTTGAAAAAACTGGAAAGTTTGAAGGAGAGCAACCAAGATGATTAGGGAGCTGAAGCACAGAACAAAAAAGGAGAGGCTTAGGGAGTTCAGTACATGTAGATCCAAGAGGAGAAAGCTAAAGGTATCAATTCGCCATCATCAACTAAAATAAGAAGTTACGGTGAAAATGAAGCCAGGTGTCCAGCAGAAGGTCAAAAGACAACGGCAACAACTTGCAGCAAGAGAAATTCCAGCCAATCATACAGGAAAGGTCTTCACAATGAGGGTGGTAACCCAATTAGACAGGCTGCTAGCAGAACTTGTAAAATCTCCATCTTTGCACACATTCACAACTCTCCTGGTCAAGATCTTGAGTAAATTCATCTAAATTTAAGGTGGCTCTGCTGTGAGAAGGGAATTAAACTAGAAAATTATTCCATGATGCTGCAATTCTATTGATTTTTGATCTTCAGTTAGAATTTGCAAAATATTTTTGCTGGATCAGTGCAACATGGGTCATAGAAGCTAATTTTTGCAAGCTTAGTTTTACATTTTGAAAAAAAGACAGTATACTGAAATATGCAGCAGAATGTTTCTACTGATAGATAAAATGGAAATTTACCAAAAGAAGATGAAAAATAAAAGAAAAATCATGCTGAATTTGATATATAAATTTTGATTAACACTGTGGACGGTGTTGGATTATTGTCAAGAATCAGCAAACAAAGATGGAACAGAATGAGGGAAAGAAGAATATAATTCAATTTTTTGGCAGCAGTAATCCCTGTGGTCTCTTTGGTAAACTGCAATGTTGGAAAAGTATTCTTAAAAAAACAAGTGGAAACTGATTTACACTTGGAACACACAAACCAGAAACACTCTTGGTTTTCATGTGCTCATTCAAAGATGAATAGCTATTTTTTCTATCATGGTAGTTGCCTGTTAAAAAGCAAGTATTTCAAAAGAATGAGATCAAGACAAGGTTCTTAAATCTGGGAGATCCCAAATTAACTGAACTGGCTTCAGTGAGTTTATTCCGGATTTGTAAGGGTATAATTACGGACAGAACTTTACTCTTTGGGTTTCATAACAGTCAATGAATCTACATCTCTATTTTTAGTCTGAAAGTGAGAAAAACTTTTCAAAATAATGTCAAAACAGTACATAGCAGCTAACATCAAACCACCTGAACAAACTATTGGAGACATAGCTTAACCTCAAAGAACTTTCCCAGGTTTTACAGGAGAAATATTACTTCCCCTTTCATATATAGGACATAGGGCCCTGTAAAACCGGAGCATCAGAAATCAAATTAGGCTTACTCAGAAGTCAGATAAGATTTTAAAGGGAAAGGTGCACATATATGGACATACGCAAAATCTTGACAAGGCAGTTCTTTCAAGAATATAGTAACATTTTAGTTAAGACTATAGCATGAGAAGTCTCAGGTCTGGTTTCCACAGCAATTCTGTGGAAAAAATTTAATAATTTAATAAAGATTGAGGGAGGCAGGCCATTGCTAAATGAAATTCTGTTTGACTGAAAACCATATTCAAAATGGCTAATAATTCATATCAAAAAGTCAATTTCTGGAATGAACATCTTGTCCATATTTTGCTCATTCCCTGAAGAATGAAGAATTTTTCTTCTGTTAAGTCTCTTTGCATCTACTTCTGGAATGTTCCACAAATATTTTATGGAGAAAACTCAGGAAAATCAAAAACAAAAAAGAAGTTGGATTTCTCCCCACTTGAAAATATTATTGTGTTACTTTAGATACAAATTCTGAGACTAGTGCTGGAGGCTTTCTTTACAGAAAGGAGTGACTCTTTTTTCTATCCAGTTCCCAGGATAGAAGACCTAGAAGATGATGTCTCCTAATATTTCTTAATCTTTCTAATCTGACTACCTTCTTTCCTGAAGGGACACCAGAGAAGCCTGTCATCTCCAAAGAGTAACAGGATACTTCACATATGACCCTCAAAGAGAAGAAATTGCAAAAGATGGAAGACAAGCTCTCAAAGTTGAAAGCCTTATCTCTGCTTTGCAACTCATTTTCTGAAGTTCTTAAGCAGCATTGTTGCCAGGCATGAAGAGAAAAATGGGGATGTTTTATCCCTTTCTATCTCAGATTTCTTGAGTGGAAATTAGCCAGGGAGATCACTAAGTGATAAAACTATCTCTTTTTATCTTGATACAGCCCCCATTTTACCATTATCACACCTCAGGGAAGAACAGATCTCTGGCTTATTTCCAGGAAGACCTCCACTCCTGAGATATGAATAAATTTCAACTGGCAAGGAGTCTGATCCAGACCACAAAACTACAGCCAAGCTCCTTGTTCACTGAGTTCTAAACTCAGTATTCTTCCAGGGATATTGGAATGAAAACCTGCAGAGCAAAGTGTTTTACTAAGTTACACAGACCCACACCGCTGAAGTCCAGCCACTGCTCTATGGGCCTGTGTTCAGGACAGGAAGTGGGACTGCAGGCTGAAGCCAAACTCAAACTGGCAACCAGAAGGACATGGATCTAGGAAAATAATGCTTTTTTCAACTCTAAGAGTAGAAAAAATATTGAACCTTTAAAATAACTTTTAGTTAAATACCTCCAGTACCATGAAGAAGGAAAGTTTAAAAAAAGAATATATATATATCCTCCAGATTAATTTCCTTCAGGAAGTGTATCAGGAAAAAACAGAGATTCTTTAGGGAACAGAAAAAGGAATTTATTAACAAAGGAAACTATTCTTTGAAGAGCCTGAGGAACATTGACATGAAGTGAGAAACCTACAAAAGTCGAGTGGAGTTAGTTTGAAAAGTATATCAAATTGGATATACAGAAAAATATCCCTTAATTTTGGTTTTCCTGACTCTTCATAGACGATAACAAAATTAATGTTTTAATTCAATTTTCTGTTAAAAAATGCAGCACTAAATCAGCTTCAAACACAAATCACAAAGCTTAAGGAAGAGATGGTCAGAACTAAGAGAACATGCATGTGTCTGTTATATTAAATAAATCCAATGTTTTTGTTTGCTCTGAAGAGTCTAGCTGCCTCTCCACAGGTGTATAAGCTGATGATCCAGTTCTCAAGCATGCTCTAATAGTTAGTATTCATTCATGAAGGAGAATCTAATTTTAAGAGGTTTCTTTTATAACCTAAACACTTTGTAGACTATTCAAATTCAAATTTGCCAATACTCAGAGGCTTTCTTAATGATCGCAAATCAAAAGGCAATTTAGACACTTCTTGATTCCTAACAAGTGGCTGCCCCCACCTTCTCTCAAAATGCTAACAGCAGGCAGCTGTCATCACCTGTGTATGTGGCAATAAATGCCTTCTTGCAGCTACTCTTGAGCACAGTTAAATCATGACCAAATCTTATCTCAACCTAAGTAATAATGTTTTGATCAATATGGCAGCAGGCTCAAATTTCTGAAGATTTTCTAATATTTTTTCACACAATGAAGTTTTTACTGCATACAAATACCCTACTTAATACTCATAGTTAATATGGTAACAAAACTGATATATTTGCAAGTAGTTCATTTTTCAACAGGTGAACACAATGAACTTCTTGGTAATATCATTAAAACTGGGACTTGGTAATAAAACTATCTGGGCCCAGCCTTCAAGACAGTTTTTAACACAGCAAAAAAGAACATCTGTCCAAACCATGGCTTTTCTGGGGGAATTTGTAGGAAACTCTATTGAAGGTCTTGCTGAAGCCCAGGTAGACAAAAATCACAGCCTTTCCTTCATCCAACCTAGCCATAAAATGAGAGCAGGTAGGTCAGGCAGGATCTGCCCTTCCTAAACCCCTGCTGGCTGGGCCTGATCACCTGGTTTTACAGTATGTGCCATGTAACACACTTAAGACGATCTGTTCCATAACCTTCCCCGGCATCAAGACCAGGCTGACAGGCCTGCAGTTTCCTGCATCCTCCTTCCCACACTTCTTGTTTGTGGCCATCACATTGGCCAATCTCCACTCATCTGGGACCTCTCCAGTTAACCAGGACTGGAGAGTGGCCTGGTGAGCCCTTCTGGCCGCTCTGCCAGCACCCCTGGGTGTATCTTATCCAGCCCTATAGTGGCAAGTCACTATCTTCTTCCTCCTGGATTCTGCTCCCTGTCACCCAGGTCAGGGAGCTGAGAATAACCAGACTTTCTGTTAAAAACAGCGACAAAGACATTAAGTACCTCACCCTCTTCCTCATCCTTGGTGGCAATATTCCACACAATGTCCAAAAGAGACTGGAGATTTTCCTTGGCCCTTCTTTTGTTAATGTTTTGTGTTTGTTATAAAAACACCTTTTGTTTTGGATATATTTATAAAAAAAAAATTATTATCTTTTACAGTGATAGCCACATAGAGCTGAACTTTTGCATTTCCAATTTTGTCTCTATATGATCAACTAACCTCGCTATACTCTTCTTGATAAGTCTACCCATTCTTCCAAAGGTTCTAAACTCTCTTTTTTCCCCTGAATTGCAACAAAAGCTCCCTATTCAGCTAGATGGCTCTTCTTCTGTGCTGGCTTGTTAGTAAACACATAAGGGACAGCCTGCTCCTGTACCTTTATAGTATTTCCTTCTTAAAGTCGTTCAGTCTTCCTGGCCCCCTTTGTTTTTGAGGACTGTTTCCCAAGGGACTCCCTGAGCTAATCACTTTAGCAGGTCAAAGTCCACTCTCCAGAAGTCCAAGGCAGGGGTTTTGTTGACCCTCTTCTTTGTTTCACCAAGAAGTGAAAACTCAGTTCATGCTCACTGTGTCCAAGACTGTCTCTGATCACCACAGGTCCCACAAGCCCTGCTCTGCTCCTAAACAGCAGATCTAGGTGGGAACAGCCCACGTAGGCTCAATAACCAACTGTCTCAGTAAGTTACCATCCACATGTTCTGATAGGTCTGGGGGAGACACAAGCACATCACCAATTGTTTCCTTTGCCAAGCAACTGCTTTCTTAGAGACCTTAGTGAAAAGTAATCCTTTTATTAATGGTATGAAATTATTGAGTTGAAAGTATGTGGCATTCTTCAATGAAATGGAATAAAGGGAAAATTTGCATATATAGGGACACCATCACCAGCACCAAATCTTCCAGCACTTTTCCAGGATGAAACTGAGAGTAGGTTCATATTTCTTTTCATAATGAACTAGTCACAAAGGTTCCTTTCAACAATCACAGCAAAGGAAGCACCTAGGTTTTCCCGTATCACTCTTCACAAAACTGCTAGGTGCTTACATATCCCCAACACACATCACAGAAACAGCTGTGCTGAGGAATTTCAATGTCATCAGAGAGATGACATAAAAGGCAATTTTTTTAGATGACTGCAAGTAAAAGGATTTCTTTGCTCTCTTTGTATTTATGCTGCAAAGAGTCTCTGAGATCATTGAGTCCAACCATGTCAACTAAACTGTAGCACTAAATGCCTTGCCCAGTTGGGTTTTTTTGCACACTTCCAGCAACTTGGATTCCACCACCCTCCTGGGCAGTCCATTCCAATGTTTAGCAGCCCTTTACAAGAAGAAATTACTCCTGATGTCCAGCCTGAATCTCCCCTGGCTCAATTTGGGTCTGTCCTCTTCTGCCCAAATGTGGTAATTCTGAAATTTTGTGCTTCTAGATTCTCTGTATGTGTTCTCCTTTGAAACAAAAAATATCTGAAAGTATGTGATCTTGCTAGGTTATTCTTTGTCTTACCTTTATTTTAAGTACTTATACCTACTAAGAAATTGCCTTAATTTTGAAGAATTTTATATTGAGATAGATTCTCAGCTCATTCAAGTTGATGTGCAAACTTTTCAACGAAGAGTACAATACCAAAACTGCATCTCTGTATTAGAAAACCAGGCTATTTTGTATTTTTCATTCCTTTCAAGTACTTTTTAAAGAATTGGATGAAGAAGTACTTAGGAGAAGAACATGGGGGACTGAACATTAACAATAAAAATAAGAAAATAGTAAAAAAGGAAAATAAAAAATATTTTTTCCGTAAGAGATTTTATGGCTTTTGGCACTGCTAATAATTTTTGTGGAAAGATAATATTTTCATGTGTGTTTAATCCTATGCCAAGACAGCTGCTGATGCAGTAGCTATCTGAAACAAATTAGAGGGCAGTTAAAATGAGATTTTCCACGATCAAGAACAAAGCAGGACCAGTTAGTATGAGGACAGCTTGTTCTTGTTGCTAATGTGTTTAAAGTCTTGCTGCACATAATTTAAAACAGCTCTTGAGTGTGGATGCTGGCTCTGGTTTCCGAGGTCTAGTGCTAAATCAAAACCAAATGGAGAGAGTTGAATTAGAAAATGACAAATTAGACATCTCCTGCTCTGGCTAAAGAGAAGGCTTTCTTTTTTTTTTTTTCTTTCTCTCCCCATCTTTGATATTGATTTTAAAGTTAATTTCCCCAAATATTAAAATATTTACTGGATGACAGCTGTTTGAAATATAAAGCTTGCAGCCAGCTATCTACTGCAGGAAAGCTCTCAGTAACTATGGTGGCAGATATAACACACTTACAAGTTATTTGAAGATGTATTACCTTTACTATCAAAAAAGTAGATGTAAAGAAGATTCAGTGTCTTATAACTGTCTGACCTGAATTCAAAAGCTTTATTCCATGTAACTTTTCATTTCACAAGATGAAATATATTAGCTAGTCTCCTAGGAATCAAAAAAATGGTTATATACGAAACAAAAGCTGTCATTTGAAAATTAAATTGTATTTTGAAAATTATACTTAGAGAAAAGAATACAAACAATGATATTTTTCTTACTTTTTTTTTTTCCTTGATATCTCAAAGGTACCATGTGGTATGTGATATGTGTTCTTAGAGAGGTGAGAAATCTAAATTTTTAAAGGTCTAAGGAAAAATACTGCTGATTTCAGCTAGACCTGGAGCTCTTTGAATTACAATGGAAATAACAGCAAGATAATTAAAGATAAATAAAAGTCAATGGGATTAAGATAATTACAATACTCCTTCTGAAAACAAAATAATGTTGAAAAACTTTATGAATATTTAGTCTCAGTAAGGAAGTAGTATTTGATAATTGTTTTTCACTGGTACTTACATGATACCTGTGTATTTGATAGGCTTGGTAGGAAAATATTAGTGTTGAATACTATCTTTCCTTGTGCTTTCTGAAAAAAAAAGTGCTAATATAAGCTTCATTTTTATTAAAAGATAATTGACCTTTTCCAAGATCCTCTGTAATTTGGTTTGAATTTTAAAGAAATATATAAAAAGTGCAGGGATTTTTTTAAGTTTATAAAAACCCAAGTCAGCTATGCTTTGTCATCAAGAAATCAACTAAAAATTTGAGAGACCAATGCTAATACCCTCAGACCTCGCTATTCCTCAAATAAGGATTGGGGTCACTCTGGTTTTATAAACACAAGACACAATGTAATTGTCAGCCTGTCTTTATATGCATGAATATATACTGATCTGTTTATCTTCACTACCTGGAGTCAAATATGGTCTTCCAAATGCACTGTGCAGCAAACCTAAGATTGTAACAACACCAGAAGGTAACTTCTCACACAATCTGACCTAATCCTGCAGTACTACTATCTCCTTGAATCAAAACTGGGCATCCAGACAGAATATGGAATCAAAAAAGTGAGCCTTGAAGAAAGAAGCAGGTGAGTGAGTAAAAAGAGATAATGGAATAATGACTAACCAAATAAAAAGGTATAGATGAGAAATACACGAGTAAACAAAAGGTACAGACAGACATTTCATAGGATTAAAAAAGGAAGATACGGACATGAAAAAAGCATGTGAGGCTAAAAAATAAACATATATACATACATACATACATACATATATATATATATATATAGTCTGTTGTTAGCATAGAGGATGCAATGATTTACTGAATACAGAATCCAAGAGGGCGACTGGTTTACCAAATCAAATCCAAATTTCAAGTCAGAAAACAGATTGAAAATCTTTGACTACAGGAAGATATGTAAAGAAGATACAGTAGATAACTCACAGAAACTGAAGTTATTTATAGTGACTGAGTTTGCAACAATTTTAAAACTGGTAAGAAAATTTAAGATCCTGAACCCATGAGAGAATTTTCCATGTAAACCTAAAAAATTTCTATTTTGTTGCCTTCATCTCTATTTGCAAGCTTACCTTTGAGAATGCACTTTTGACATGATATCTTTGTATATTCAAATCTTAATTTCTCGTGGTAAGTTCTGCACATGTTTAAAGGACAGACATAGTTTTACACATATTTAAAGGACAGACATATTTCTGCACAATTAAAGGTATGCCCTCTAAGTTAATTAATTTTTCAAGCATCCTATTTTTATTTCTTTGTAGTATGGTTATGCATCCATTTGCTACAGACTGGATCATATTTTTATTTTAAATGACATATGGACACTTCCCCTGCTTCTCACTTCTAAAGCCTTACAGTCAAACTGTCTAATCCAAGATTGTGAATATTACATGACTCTGGTTATGCACATGTAATATATTGTTCCATTATCACTAAACATGATTTTCAAAAGCAAAGAAAAGAAACAAATATCCTCTTGCAATACTTGTATAAATAAGAGGTCTAAAGCATTTGATTGGAATTTAAGGCTTTTTTGTCAGTGTTTTCATAAGTTAAAAGTTGTCTCTTCAAAAGACATTGAACTCTGAAAAGAGGAAAGACTATACTAAAACTTACTCCATAATATTGCAGGACATGAGAAGAACACCTGTTAGGAATGTCATATTTGCGTTCAGGTTAGAAAAACCCAGTATATTCAATATAAAAATTGTTTTTAATATTGACATTTAATTTTATGGCTGTTGATGTTATCAGGAAGTGGTTATACTCTCAGAGCTTGCTGAGAGTATATTCTCAACAAAATCTCGTATAATGCAGACTTTCATGAAAGCTGAACATATGAACATATTAACATATGTGTTAATTAACTAACCCTAACAAATTAATAAAAAATCATGAAGCAGGCGATGCTTCAGGGAGTGATATGACAGTGGCAGGCAGTCACTGTCTTATAACAATATAAATTTGTTCTTGCATAGTTTTGAAGAAATGGACCAAAGCATCAGTTGCTATAAATTGGGAGAATTACAATGAGAATTTAGATCTAGTGTACCCATGAGACTACAGAAACAACCCTCTTAACTCAGAAATATTTAGAAACTGCCAAAATACTTCAAGTCTGTCCTACCAGAGATAAGACCTAGTTCACTTATTTCTAAGAAGCAGCCCCTATACTATTCCAGAAGAAAAAAGGAATTGTGAGGGGTTAGTTAAATTTTACTGCAATAATTCCATGAATATTTAACCTAGACATGAAGATCACAGGCATATCAGGTTATTGGAATTACTGAGAGGACTATTTCACTTAACAGGGATTTTTCTTATGCTTGCCTTCCCTCTTCTGCAGCTGAAGTTCATAACAGCAAATAAGATCAGGCTCAAATTCTGAAATAAGATAAATACTATATAACACATTATGAGCTATTTTGCCAAATACATACATAGATAAAGCTGTCCTATTTTAGTTTACACTTTGTTTCCTAGATTATCAGATTAAAATTTGCTACTTCAGTAAAATAGAGATAAATTATAGACATATTTCTTTCATTTCCAGGTAAAACTTGCTTCATTTTTAATGTCAATTGCAGACCTAGATGCAGCCATGAATAGTTTTTATTTTACATACTATTTGCATAAGTGACTCAACAGAAAAGACTGAAGATATGCAAAATCTTTTTCCTCTTGTTATTCCAACTCCAACATCTTCATCAGCATCAAATGACTGCCAAAATAACATTCAGTCTCTCGAAAATGCAGATAGATAGTCCCTTTCCAGAGGACTAATTTAGCGGGCCTGCATCACCAGATGCACAAAAAATATTTCCGTTTCGATTACCAAAATTTACAACATTTCTCATGATATGCCTCACAAGCTGTTCACAAATCTGTTTCTGTATGGTTTTTGCTACATTGATTAATGGAGTAGGCAGAGTTCCCTCATATACAGCAAAGTATTTCTGCTATAGGAATAATATCACCTCATTCTGAAATACTTAGTATCACTAGAAAAAAATCACAGAAGTAAGCTTTATTTCCAAATGTTTTGTGGCCAGACTGAGGAAGGAAGATGTAAAGTCTTGAATTTATCCTTTACAAAGATGAAAAGAAGACAGTGCTTCACATGAAGGTGCACTTCCAAAGAAATCCACAGGACTGTTCAAGTGCTGAACCTAAGCCTGGTTATCTTGCTGAATCCAGACTCGAATACTGATGGGAGATCTGCCCCAGAAGAACACAATTAGATAAAAAAAACCTCTTACCATACCAGTTCCTGTTAACATCTTATTGCTTATTAACTTCCCAAGCAGATGAAGGAACCACCCTCTATTTCTGCCTACTTCTATGTTGCTGCATTGCTGTTTGTTGTGTCCCCTGTATTTGAGAAGTTTCAGTTTTCTCCTTTGGCTCAAACCCACCCTTTCAATGGATTTAAAAGTACTCCTCTTGAGAGCAATCTCATGGACAGCTTACAAAAAGCAGAGGGAAGAAAGAGACATGTAGGAGCTTAATTACCAATTTAAAGCATAATTAACTTGAAAAATCACAGGTTAGATCTCTAAAGGGACTATTTTTTGAAATTTAGAGTACAGTTGCTACTGTTAAACTTTTGCTATAAAGGAAGGGCAGAAGCCTCTGAGAGTTTCAGCAGATGGAATCAGTTCAGATGAATGTCAGGGCACTACTGCAACATAGCAGGCAGTGCTACTCTTTAGTATTTTCAGACAAGAAAGTTCAAACAAGTTCCCTTGTCTAAAACTTCTTACTACTCCTTAGGTTAAAAATGTCACCAGACCAGCTGAGGATATTCTCTTTATAGGTCTATACCACGAGAGTACTCTACATTTCTTGGAAAAACCTTAAGTCAAATAGATGCAGCTCCTCAGGTACCTCTAAAATGTTATGTGCTCTCTTCTAAAAATAATACAAATATAGTGAGTACTTCTGTTGCCTGGGCACCTCCAGAGAGATGTCCATATGACTGAAAAGTGACCCTACTGGAGAACTGTTAAATATGTCATGCTTAAAATACAGATACTAGAAACTGGTGTTCACTTTTTATTTGCAACATTTTTCAAGTTTAATAATGAGAAAGAGTAACTATAGTATTTCTGATGATAGGAAATTGTTTCTCTCCTACTTCATCCCCACACCCCAGCACACCTGGAATCTTTTGAGGGTGGGGGAAGAAGACTCTCAAAACACCACATTTTAAACTTTTGACACATCTAACAAAAAGAAAACTTAAAGATTCCATTTAATGCTACTGCCTACTGCTTAACTAGAGTCAGAAGGTCACTCCGTAACACACTTCTTTTGTGCACATCTATGTAATGGTGAAAAAGGGAAAGCTGCCAATTCTCTAACTGAGTATTAAATTTTCTCTTCCCTTCTGCCCCACCCATTTGCTTCCTCCCTCCCAACCCTAAACCATTGCTGTTAGCAATGATTTTCAGCATCATTGCTTTAAAACTTGAAAAGTCTTTGCTTAGAAACATTGACCATGTAAATAGATTTTTCTCTGTTGTGCCATATGTTCTTTACCTAAACATAATATTACTGCATTCCAAGACAGTCTTCATAAAATACTGAGGACTAAAATGTCACTGCAAAGCACCTAGTAGAATAGAGGTTTTTACATATGATAACATTTTCTGTTGGTATTACACTGATTTGCACAGTATGTGCAACTTGCATACACTCTATATTTGGGCTATTATCAAAACAATTATACATGTCCTCATTTTCTTCTGATTGACCTATAATGTAAAATTTTGAAATATTTCAAATTTATTTATACTTCCCTTTTATATTTTGAGTATCTCATTAACATAAGATACTTATGGATGCACTTTGATTAAATTCAATGATTCAGTATGAATGGACATTGCATAGGTGAAGTTTCAGTTACAAAACCCTATGATACAATGAACATATTTAACTACTTCTTTTTTCTAGAAAACAAAACTTCCAAACCTGCTATAACACCATCCCTTTTGCAATTTTTCCCCAGATGTGCCTATGTGACTCCGTAAAAATATGTTTTGTTGGGTTTTATGCAAAACCTCTCCCAAAAAGACTTAAATTATTTTATAAAACAAAGTATCACCTGCATATCAGGAGCAATCCAACCTCTTATAGTTTCTATGAACAGCATTTTGTATTAATGAACAATTGTGAAATAGCAAGTGATAACTTTCTCCAAAGAGTTATAATAGGCCATGTTGTGTCTGAACAACAAAAAAAAAAAAAAAAAAATATTGATTTTTGATCAGTCATTTCACAGGTAGGATTTTGTATTTGTGCCTCCTCTGGACATTTTTTAAAGAACAAAATGAAGAAAAAACCATTCCAGTGCAGAGTGAAGGTGTTGTTCAGACATCAGTATGAGACTCAGTCAGTGTATTCTATTGCGTGTTACTGCACAATAAACTGTTTCTGTGATGATGTTCTTGCCTTATAGAAAATCACATGCTTTCAGTTAAGTCCCTGCCAGATGACAGCAACAGGAAACATGAATATGGCTCAACTCAGCCCACAACTAGAAGTTGGTTTTTTGTTGTTTTTTATTTTTTTTTAAAGAAGACACCACACCATCTGCTAAAGTAAAATAATGTTTTACAACAAGATTTTTAGAACATTTAAAAAGACATCACAGGTGCTTGTTCTTTTCTACAATGTAAGTCTTCACTGAAGTATCCTTGTGGTGAAATGTCAAATAGTCTATCTTCTTCCCTACATATGATGTTTAAAATATAGTTCCATGTCTCAGCAGGGCTCACGTTAGAGACAGTAATGAGACAAGACACACACTCTTGTTCATCAGCATGAAAAGGATCCCAGTTTATTCTTCCTTACAACTCATCCATCCTGACTCCAATTATTCACTGACTCTGACTACAGCAAACTCCTACTGTAGGCTTCCCTTGCAAATTCTGACTGCAGGCTCTTACCTAACTAGACTGTGACTGCAGACTCCAACTGCAGATTCAAACTAACCTCACAGCAGTAATTCTCTTTACAGTTTGGTCAGTCTCTGTTGGTCTATCCTTCCTCATCCCTTAGTCTTCCTCTGGATCCTTCGCTCTTCAGTTCCTCACCTGAATATCCAACCCACCCTTTTATCACACTCATCCTTATTGGATATAGCTTTTAAGGGCAAGGCTGGTTTTGGAAATTAAAACAGCAGTGACTCACCAGGGGCAAGGTTGCCTGTAAGCCTTTCTCCTACAGTTCCAGTCCTCAATGGATGCTTTTTTATGTCAAGGACTAGTAAAACAATACAGCACACACAGAGACTTTACAAAACACACAACAAGAGATATACTCATTGCACAAAAATAATCAATTGGTAAATAGTTAACAAATTACTTCTCCAGTCAGATATATTTATACCCACTCTATCTTCATGTCTTCTTTTATTCTACTTACTAAATTTTGAAAGAAGAAATTAACCTAATTAGAAGAAAAATCTCCAAATCCTCTTATTAAAAATAGCTTGCCTGTAAAACCAAGATTTGCTTGACAATTTGCCCTAGCTCTTTCATTCTGTATAATAAAGGTTTTCCTATGCCATTCAGCAGCATCCTGAATTGACTTCTACATTTTTGTTTTAAATTAACATTACTGGTTCAGCACCATCAGGGTTTGAAGTTACACCACCATCTGTGGCAGTTGCAATTTCTCATGGATGAAGATTAGGAATCAAAATATATTCTCAGCATTCACACTTGTTTCTGAGTCACTTAAAAAGATTGCAGCTGCACTGAAAATTAATTCTTCACAATATACTAGGAAGGTAACAGAACTACTGGTAAAATTAGCCAAAGCATGGTGAAAACTTCCTGATATTAGTGTTTGTGGGAGCCTATGGATATGGCTAGAGCTTAGTCTGATATTTAATGAGATAACCTCACAGAGAAAAATCTAGCCCAGCTAGTCTAGTACTTACTGTACTAGATTTTAGCGATAAAAATAATTACACAATAAGGCCATCTGAGACAAAGTAAGTGAACACTGAAGAAACACAGTAGCTTGGCTGAAAGGAGATGAAACCAGAACTGTAAGTTCTACCTAATGTCCTGATTGCAAATGTAAGAGCTAGATCATTAAATGTCCCCACTTATTTTTGTGTGTTAGGAGGAGGCCTCACTTTTCCAAGATACCAGATATGCACACTGGAAGCATTTTACAGAGAATTTTGTCCTATGGAGGTGTTGCTCAAAAACCAGAAGAAGAGACTACAACCTGATGCTGGTTGTGTGCATACAATACACTGGAATGAGTAAACTTTTTAAACCACCGGTCTTGGTAGGCATCATCATCTCTGAAAGAAGGCTACAAAGTGTGTCCCTGAAAAGAATTGGTTCTGCATTCTTTCCATGTACTGTACCAGCCTCTCTTCCCACACTCCCAGAAATAAATGTATAGTCTCATGGTTTGTGCTTGCAAGGGACATTTTCAAGTATCATTTCAGTGTGAGAACTGATTTTTGTTGAGTAGATACTGTCTTAATGCAATACAATCTGGCAAAAATGTATTAAATGTTTCTGTTGTTCATAGCTTGTGCAATGGCTTTTCTTTTTTTTTTTTTTTTTTTTTTAATCAGGCAAACTAGAATACTTTGTCTGCACATACGTATTTCAGATTTTTCAAAGAATGAAAACTGGAAGGTCAAGTTGACACTTGGTAAAGGCTATATAGGCGTGTATTTATTGCCCTATTCTAACAGAAATCAAATGGAGATTTTACACAGCATATTTAAAATGTGTACAACCACCCAAACCTGAACATAAAAACATTAAATATTCTTGAAAGAAAATTTCATCCCCCCCAGTGATGAATATTGATCCAGTGAATCCATCTCAGATAGTTCTTGTAATACTGGCTTCATTGTAGCTGTAATTAAGACTACAGAAGAGGATTCAGGGAGATAAGCACCATATTGATTTTTTACGAATAGCTTGATAAAGTTTTGGCCATTTTGTGGTCTTTGACTAAGTCAGAGATGGAATATTACAGCTTGTATTAAAAAAAAAAATCACTGCTGGCTGTTGAGACCAAAACATTTTGGAAAGAGACTAATCAAGTCAGGAGACCTGATGTATTCAGGGGTTTTTTTCTTATTTATCTACATGACTGTTACCTGTTTGACTATGAATAGGCATTCATAAGGGCTCCTTGATTTAACTCAGCATAACATCTTCCAGAAAGGCAGTAGTAGATGCCATATAAATTGTAGTACCCATAAGTTGCTTGAACCCCCTATGTGCATCAGAGTGCAGCATGAGCATAACCATAAAACCACACTGTAGTTACAGCAACTGCTGTGATAATCTTTTGAGAGGTGGAATGATTGTGCTGCTATTCTGCTATTCAGTCCAAAGTCCCCCTCAATGATAATGGGTTTGATTTTGCTTGGTTTGGCTGGTATGACTGTTAGACTCACGCTGGTAAAGTCAATTTGACTCTGTGAGACATCCAATTCCTAAGTGTCTGATCTCCCCTGGTTATAGTAACACTACCATCATTCAGTATTCATTCGCACCACATATTCACAGACAACAAGCAACAAACATACATAAACACCTTGATAGTTTTTAACTCATCATCTAATTAATCTGTTCTCCTAGAGAAAGAGTAAAATAATTAAAATACTTTTTATGAAATTTCCTCTAGAAAAAAATCCAAATAATCAAATGTTAAATGTCGTAAGTCTAACTAATAAGGCATTTATATTAAACAGGATATGGAGCAATAATTAAGTTACTTATTCAAACAGATTTATGGAGCATTATCACATATCTACATACATAACATCTCTCAAAAACATACTTCTCCTTAGGAAACACACTAAAATATATCACTTAGAGATATTGTCAAGATTTTCTGTTCAACAGTCTTCTCTCCCTTCAAGAAGGTAGAAGCAGACAAAAAAATCTTATTTTTGTAGGTCACTTTATTTAATGTTGCCTAACAGAGAAAGGAATGGATTCTGTGTCCTCCCCTAGTGGGCTTCCATGGTATACTTGCCTTTACTTGTTTTTCACTTGCCTCTGAATTTCCTCACCTGGAAATAGAGGACTTTTTTTTTTTTTTTTTTTTTTTGTGCAACATTCTGAGACTAAAGATAACCAAATGGTAAATAATAATTTAAAAATATTATTTGTACAAGGTATGCAGGAGAAAGAGTATCACAGTGCCTACCAACTGCCATCAGCACTATTGTGTTCAGTCTCCCATACATACATTGAAGTACAGACCATATTGTAAATAAAGAGACTAAGGATGAGAGAAATGAGTAGTGTCATTCTTATCTGACACATAGGACTACAGTTAAATGCAATATTCAGGGCAAGCTCTAGCTCATACCTTGCAAGAAGCCCCCCACAACAGCAACCACCATTTTCTCCTGACACATACAGAAGGCCAATAGCACCCTTTGGTCATGGCCTGCCAGGTCTCATGATTAGACCAGTTGCCCCAGAGGCTGACAGTCTCTCCTTTGAGTCTTAGGGGACATATCTCTCTTTTACACTCTAGAAAGCTGCAACTGACTCAATGATGGTGACTACCCTTCCACATGAAGCTATCCCATTTACAGAAACTCCAAAGATACTGAAGCTGAGTTCTCATCTAAGAAGTCAGCTGAGAGAGGATGCGGCACACAGGGTGGAAATAGGAAGCCTTGAGTTATAGCTAGTTCCCTCAGGGTTCTAGAAAATGCATTGTGTTTTCATCATTGTACAGTGGAAAGCGTGTCTATGTAACTCATCGGATGGTGACATTATTAATCAGTGGCATTTGAAATCAGAACAAATGAAGATAGTCTGAATGCCATTACTAATCTCTGAAGCCAGGCTATGTCTAATCTTTCTAAAAGTAGATGTAACTCTCTAAAAATGTTCATAAGAATTTAGTACTTAATTACTATAAAATAGCTGTCCCTTCTGTTTTCACTTTCTTTTCCTTTCGGAATTGTCTTACGCCTACAGAATCTAAATGAAACTATTAATTTCAAGTCTTTTGGTTTTCTCATAATGGAACAAAATAGACCTCCTAGACCACCAACTAGACCTGAAAATGGTTCAAGTAAATCAAAAAAGCTTCCCTTTGAAATGAATAAACCCCTTCTTGTTAAGTCCTCTCATTATCCTTCCAGTCATCAGAAAAGAGTGCTGCATATTTGATGGCTATTTCCTGCACAGAGGCAGGGGAAAGGCAAATCTGCATTAAAACATATCAAATCTTTTGCTGTCATTCTGTCAGCTACTCTCTAGGCTCGACATCCTCTTGGGACTACATCTGTAGGCCCTATACAAACTTAATTTTAAAAAATACATTACTTTCCAGTATCATCTGTTATTTCAGCTGTTTTCATAATGATCAGTTTAGTTTCTTATGTTATATTTCTTGTCAAATCTCCATCTCCAGAGAGAAGTCAGTGGTAAGATTTCTCTTCCCTTTTCTTAGGTTTTAAACTCTTTAGTTGAAGCACATTAATATCCATTATCACAAATAAAGTACATAAAATGAACTGGCAGAATCTGTGGGCTGAGTGTATTGTGAGAACACTCAAAACTAAAACAAGCTATTTTCTTCAGAGTAATATTAATAAAAGAACTCAGAGAAATAAAGATATTTTGATTTTATTTTCCCCAAGTGCAGTTGAGAAGGCATTGTCAACTCCTCTGAGCAGCCCCATTACCAGAGATCCCATGAGTTTTACCTGGTGAGACACAAAGTAGCATTTACCAGGGCACAAGGGATTCCTGTTTTCTCTACGCATTTCTTCCACTTTCTTCATGGAGAAGACATCTTGCCAACAGGTTGAAGATAAGGCAAGCTACACCTCTGCCTTGGTTTGAAAGACATGTGTCTGCTAGGGAGGGGAAGGGCCTCCCTTGGAATGGAGAATTCAAAACCTCTCCCTCCAAATTACTATAATTTTGAAAATTAAGGGGTTCTTAGTCAGAGATATGGGGATAGAAGTAACAGTTCTTTACTAGTACGTATAACAATAAATAACTCATGAAAAGAAGTGATTGTCCTACTTATACACAGCATTCATACAGCCTCACCTTGTGTGCAGTTTTGGGTTCTAGAGCATAAGTGTAATGGAAAAGAGTTGGAGTGTGTCCAAAGGAAGGCAACAAAGATAATGAAAAGGCCAGTGGACAGGACTTATGAGGAGTGGGTGAGGATACTGGGTGTGTTCAGCTGAGGGAAGATGAGAGTGAGGGGTGACCTCACTGATGTCTACAACTTTCTCATGGGAGAAGTGAATTGGGATGTAGTGTCCTCCTTGTTGTTTGGTGATAGGATGCAAGGGAAGGTGGACACAGGCTGTGCACCTGCCTGACATGGGGAATTGTTGCTGTTGGGACACTAAATAAAGAGCTTGACTCCAGTTCAAGGTAGAAGAAAGATCAGAAGGCTTTATTTACAATTCATCCAGCCTTTTTATAACATGCTGCACTAAAAAGGCGTATTATTGGTCCACAGAATTGACACCTCTCTTCATTGGTTAAGTAACAGAAACAACACCTGGAAAGTGGTTATTATGAGAAATTTGGAAATGTTATGAAAATATTTAATTTTTTTTTACTTAGAAACGTTATGGTTGTTTACAGGAACTTTTCTTTGAAAGAAACTCTCCCAAGAAATCTTCTCAAGAGAAGGAAATCAGCTACTGACAGGCTGAAAACTTTACAAATTCAGAAGTATCAGGCTATTGTTTTGCTTTGATACCAACAGGAGAAATTATTGACAGGCTATATAGGTTGTTTTTCGTTTCCTTCCCCTTTCGGGGTCAGGGAGGAAACAGAGGCAGAGCTAAGAGGCTCTTATCCCAGGAGGTGTTCAGTAAAGAGGCCAGGGAGGCTCAATCCTTGGGTAAATCCACGGCTTTATTCCTTATAACAGCTAACATGAACAGGAACTCAGGAACAACGTGAAGGGAACCAGAAGGAGAGAGCCCTGAACAGCTTAGTGCAGGGGATTTTAAGGTGGACAAAAATGGGAGGGGATACAATACATAGACCAATAGGGGATTTGACCACAGGAGAGTGACAATCAAAGGGAGCCAATGGGGTACAAAAATGAGTGGAGACACAAGATAACAACCAATCAGGGGTAGAATATAACAGAACTTTCTGGAAGGAGGGGAAGGTTTCAGGGAGATTGGCAGGGAGGAGGTGGGCACAACTGCATTGGGAGGAACCATGTAGGGGAAGTTCACAGGGAGGATAGGGCAAAACCAACAGAGGATACAACATATATATACTGAGGTTTCAGAAGAAACTTACCCTGTTAATGCAATTAAATTGGAGATATGTTCACTTAAAATATTTAATGCTGATAAAACCACAAATTTGTTACCACTTAAATCCATTGGAGTTTACCCAGCAACATGAAAAGCTACATCTTACTTTCGGTCTTTCACTCCAGTGCCTCCAGGTAAACAGTTTTTTGGACAAGCATCCTCACAGGAATATAGATGTACATATAAACATATGTGAATGTCTTAATTATATTAAACTGGATTTGTTATCTCTAGAGAAATATCAGCTCATTCATATCCTCATGTGGGAAAAGGTATGCAGGTATAAAGTACCTCTGTGTAGTAGTTAGAGGTGAAGGGTTAGCATGGCTTTGTGCTTAGCAATTGTTCTGAGAAAAAGACATCTTAGATGCTAACATGGTTTTTTTCTCCCTTCTGGTATAGCTGCTCTGTTTATCTGCACAATATGGAGCTTTTTCTTTAAATATTTTTAGTGTTGTTTGTAGCCTTTATAATTGATCTCCTTTATTGACACAGGTTTCAAGTTGTGTCTCTGAGCTGTATGAGTCCCAAGTGTAAATAAAAACATAGTTCATTTGCTTTCTATGAGATTCACTGTTACTGATGGGACTCTTTACAGTGAGTTCAGTGGGAGCTGGAAAAGCCCTCACATGTACTGAGTTAGTTTTCCCTGTAGTCCAGTTTCTAAGTAATATTAAAAAAAAACAAAAAAAACCAAAAAAAACCAAAAAAAACCCCAAAAAAAAACCTTCATGGAAAGTGATGGCATAATAATGCAATTTGCCACACATTTATTATATCCAGTAGAACTACCATGTAGTTGCAACATTACTACTGTGAAATGCTTTTATTTCACAGTAATTGTAAAGTGACACCATGCCCCCCGTACAACCCCTTTCTCTCTTATACACAGGAGGTAGCATAACTGAATTCTTATTTTCAGGCTTGTGCTTTCCCTTCTTTATAGATGGGAATTACAGAATGCCTAATAAAGGATCTCCTTTTGTTTTTCCCTTTTTTTTTTCTTTTTTCTTAAATGTGAAAGAGGTCATATTTTACAAATATGATCTCTGTATGACCAAACTATCCAGACAATTGTCAGGCTTCCATTCAAACTTTTTTCTTTCTCTAGATATATTAGGGGTCTCCTATTTGTTTTTACATGTCCTTTATACAATTGCAAAAAGATGAAAATTCTTAAGGAAAATTATGTTGCTCATCTCATAGAACATAATAGCAATAGAGTCAAATGGACTGAAAAGGCAGAATTAGTATTGCTCTTGAACAGTGTCTTATCGATCTTGAACAGTGTACAATTTCAGAAAGAATATCTTCCTTTTAGAACTATAGCTTAGGTAGAAGCTGCTTTATCACTGCTTATATCCATACATTTTTCTTAGAATGTCCATGCATGTCCTGGTTTAGGGTAAATTTGGGAGGAAACCAAACCCAAACGGCCCCTTCCCCAGACAGTCCGGGAAGAAACTTCCTCAGAGAAAAGTGGAAAAAAATATTTATTTAACAAACAAAATACTTATAAGCACAAAGAATGAATAATATGAAACAATAAAATGAATAATATTAAACAATAAAAAACCTCTTGCCACTCTGAATAGGGATGTCAAACTGAGAAAGTCCTTGCCATGGGTGCAGCTCAGCTCACTCAGTCTCTTTCTTATTAATCCCAGTCCCTCCGGAGGTCCAGGCCCGGTGGGCTGCAGGTGCCAGCCCTCGGTGCGCCTCTGTGTTATTTCAGTCCAGAGCAGATTTAAACAGTCCCAAGAAAAAGAAAAAAAACCCAAACCAACAAACAAAAAAACAGTCCAGGGAACTTCTCTGCCTCAGCTAGCTAAGACTAGCTAAAAGCACAGGAGATCTGTCCCACGGCTGTCTGTGCTCAGGAGAAGAGAATTGTTGGTGTGCGTATCTTTCTCTGGTCAGCCTGGTGTCCGGCTGGACCACCCGGTCAGCTCTGATACGCCTCAACAAGATCTGTTTGTGAATTCTTGGCTCCGCAGCGCCTTGACTTACACTGTCACGGCCGTGGCTGGAAAGAGGGGACTCTCGGAGACATCCGGGGAACAGAGGTTTATTGGGGGGTCACAGGGGAACCCCTTTGCCTCCGGTCCGGTGCCTCAGGAGAGACCCCAAACCTGGGCTGCAGGGGGGTTTTGTCCAGAAGGGGTACAAGGGGAGGATA
This sequence comes from Cettia cetti, assembly GCA_013401135.1. Taxonomy (NCBI): domain Eukaryota; kingdom Metazoa; phylum Chordata; class Aves; order Passeriformes; family Sylviidae; genus Cettia; species Cettia cetti. Next base: position 34 of record VZUI01093302.1, on the reverse strand, counting down.
CAAGTTACAACCAATAGTAAATTGTAAAGAAACA
>VZUI01093301.1:0-11908 GCA_013401135.1 Cettia cetti | reverse complement strand
AATAGAATAGAATAGAATAGAATAGAATAGAATAGAATAGAATAGAATAGAATAGAATAGAATAGAATAGAATAGAACTATTTCAGCTGGATCTACAATGATCACCTTGTCCAGCTGCCTGACCCATTCAAGGCTGACCAAGACAGGTTGTTAAGGCACTATCTAAATGTCTCTTAGATGTTGACAGGCCTTGAACATCAACTCCCTCTCAAGAAAGCCCATTTCAGTGTTTAAGCAGCCTCTTGAAAAAGCTCCCAGTGCTCTCTTGGTACAGCTTTGAACCATTCCTATGTGTCTGATCACTGCACACCACACAGCAAAGATCAGCACTGGCCTCTCCTCAGGAAGCTGTGGAGACCAAGGAGGGAAGGCCTTGCTCCCATATTTCATAAGAAAACAAATATGAGAAAAAAAAAACCAAACAAACATAATAGCCATTGCTTTCCAAGGAACTTGCTTTGCAAGGAACTTTTCATTCTGCAAGGATGCATCCAGGGAAAAGAATGTAGACAGGACTCACACAGTAACAAAATGGTGGATATCTCACCCAGGAAGGAGTTCATGTCCAAGTCAGTGATGAACACTTGCATTTCAACAGCCTTCTAAAAAAGGCTGGACATACGATTGTTGCAAGATCAAGATTCTTTAAGAATCCCATCATCCAACCAAGTATTGCCCATTTTCTATATTTTACATTTTTGTCCACTCTAGGAATGCAAGATGTCTGGGGACAGAATAATGGACCATTTAAATTCAGAAGGAGATTTAAATTCAGATAACAAAGCAGACCTGTATAGTCCCTGATGTTCAGTTTGGGTAGCAGCCACTACCAAATTGACACTGCCCAAACTGAAAGGGCAGTTAATGGGACTCAAAACTGGACAAAATGGATGACATTTACTTTCTTTGCAATGACAGAAATTAGACTAATCATTATAATGGTCCCTTTGATTTAAAATATCTAAGAGCTGCCTATAATTGGGAGATAATTGGAACTGGCTGGTGGAAATTAATCAATTTTATATGTAGAGGTCGATGATAAGAACAAAGATTGGGAAATAAGACAATCCTTATGTGACATGAAGCAGCAAAGTCCTGGAGGGCTGAATGTCAAAACAAGAATCATCAGAGTGAGACTGGAAGTTTATGATACAACTGTTGGTATCCAGGGTGACTTCCTGGATTTCCATCGAGTCAAAGGAGAGAAAATCATTAAGGGTACAAATTACAACTAAAAAAACAGCTAAAATTGATCACACGACTTGCATTGTAGTAGTTTCACTTCCTTTCACTTCCTGAGAATCAAAGCTGTATGAGGAAGATGATGGCAATGAGATATTGAAAATGGTTGAAAGTGAACCACATTCTATGTTTTTGGTATTTTACTTGGATTTTTGAAGAATGCTACAGAAGCTTTACAACTTTTGGCTGTATGGTTGCAATAAATTGACATAAGGCTGGATTATTTAGTGGAAAAGAAGTCTGGGATGCAGCCAGAAATTATGAATATTTGTCAGATGATTTTTTTTTTCCAGTTTATTAACAATGAGATCTTTCTTGAAGAAAGTGTACACCTGGATATAATATCAGCAAGAGCAGTTGGTGGGGAGTCAGCCTACAGTTTATGAGGTCAGATTTAGAAGGTTATATGCAGCAAGGGTGGATACAGTTAGACTGTGCCAGCTGGCCTAGAATAGGATCATGGAATGGTTTGGGTTGGAAGGGGCCTTATAGACCACCCAGTTCCAGCCCCCTTACGGGCAAGGACACCTTCCACTCTCCCATCCAACCTGACCTTGGACACTTCCAGAGATCCAGGAGCAGCCACAGCTTCTCTGGGCAACCTCTGCCAAGGCCTCAGCACCCTCACAGGGAAGAATTTTTTTCTTATCTCCAATTTATCCAATCTCCTTTCAGCTTAAGGACATTTCCTTGTCCTGTTAGTGCATGTCCTTGCTAAAAGTTCCTCTCTGGCTTTCTTGGAACCCTTATAGGCTGCAAGCCCTTGGAAGGCTGCTAAGGAAGTCTAGAAGCCAAGAAATTGTAGCAGGATTCAATGGGTCAGCAAAGACGCAACATTTGTGCTTTTTATGGTGTGCATTTTTACTTCCCCTTAATACTGGGACAGAATCCTTGTTTGATTAGGAACTTCTGGAAGCTCAGCTTTTAATTTTTTTGTCTTTGAGGCACACAGATAATTTTTTGTTAACCTGATCCTAATTTGACAACCATCAAAAATTATAGAAACTGTACCTGCCATTTCACCTGTTATTACCTATCACTACTTTTCTACCCAAGGTTATAGCATAACTGCTTCTATCCCATATTAGTTCATTTTTATGCCTTTTGTTTCCACCTCTCCTCCTTCCTTCTCCTCTCCAGCAGCCCTCACAATACCTTCTCCTGCTTCTGTCAGCATGGAGCAGTGCACTGTTATTAATGTCTCCTCTCATTCCCAGCCCTTTCTGCATCTCTTTCCCGTTGTTGCCTCCAGTGACATGCAATGATGATAATGGGATGCAGTGCCACTGGCATGCTACCCCAAAGCCCTGCAAGGACTAGTTCAGAGGTACAGAATTGCTTAAAAAGCCAGGAGCTTCTCTACCCAAGGGGAAGAAAAAGCGATTGCTTGCTGCGTCAGGAGCTGAATGCTCCTTGCCACTTCCTAGCAGAGCAGTTTAGAATCAAGCTCCACTGGATGATAATTGTTTTAACTACCATTGTGGTTCTCTCTTTTATCCAGGGGCATGGCTGGGGAGGAGGGGTGAAGTTGTGCAACTGATGTCTGCCTAATTTGCAGGGTATTCCTAATTGGTTGGGATAGATCACCCTGCCCTCCCCTCTCCCCCCTCCCCCCACGGAGATGCAGTTTGAGCCTTCACTTTGCAGCTTTTCCAAAGAAGTTTATGTTTTCTTTACACACAGTCTGCATAAAAACAAAGTGGGACAATGCAAACATCACCTGAACACTGCCAAGATTGGAAACTACTTCATTTTTTTGCCAGGAAGGCCATAAATATCAATAAAGCACAATGATGTACACTTTTTATAATACAGAGCTTTGTATGCAGTCCAGCTGACCAAGTCTTTACAGAGAGAAAATTAGAGATAAGAATGGCCATTCAGCTTCTTTGGATAGAAATGTTGTGTCATAATCAGATCCCCTACTTTAGGTATTTACAAAGGCTGTTCAGGTAGCCTATAAACTCAATTAAAGAAAGGACGTGCTGTCTCTGAAGAGCAAACCACAGCCCCTGAATGAGCAGAATGAATGGTTTTCTGCACTGACTCTACTGGGATGATAGAAACTGCAGTGATCACAGAATCACAGAATGGTTTGGGTTAGAAGAGACTTTAGAGCTCATCCAGTTCCACCCCCTGCCACAGACAGGGACGCCTTCCTTTGTCCCAGGGTGCTCCAAGCCCCATCCAACCTGGGATAGGAACACTTTGCCCTACTTGAGCTAAGAACCAGCTAGACCAAGTTGAGAGCCATCATGAGTGACCAGAGCATGGGGCATTGATGTTGAGCTGGGAGCCTCAGCTATTTACAGTTGGGAAGATGTCCTGAAGTGATCTAAACCTATGAATCTACATGAATCCACACATTTTCCCTTTCAGTCTCTGTCTTAAATTAAAACTGGACTTCCTTAGCACAGGGAATTGAAGGGTTTGACTTCTTCATTTCCCTGTTTCTGATATTTGCCTCTGGAAGTCATCAATAAGCTGTTTCAACTGAGTTACTGGGAATTAATGAGGACAATAAATTTCCACACATTAGATTTCTAATTGTATCAATAGATGTACTCTACCACTGAGACCAACAGTTTTCACCCCATGGCCAACTTTAGTTTCTTTCCAATTTATTTAGTTTTATGCAGAATTCTTAGTTGTTCATTAAGACATACTCAGACATGAGCTCTGAAAACCCCCAAAAAAGCATTTAAGGATTAAATGTTTCCACTATCACTTTGGCTTTGTACCAGTGTTGTACCAGTGAGAAGTCCTTTTGGACTGATAATCTATTCATTGTGTCCTGCAGCATCATTCCCTGCTTCTCTTAAGAGTTCATCTAATCTAGTGGTGCTGTTGTCTGTTGTCAATTAATGATGTTGAACATTGTTTGCTGGTGCTTACAGATTCACTCACATTATGGATTTTGTTCCATTTCTTTCATATTTTCCAAAATGTAAGTATTATTCTTGATTTTTTTTTTTACTGAAAACATTGACAACTCCTTATGCTGTGCTTGCAAAATTGTGGCTTAGATCTGAAATGAGACAGGCAACAGAGTTCATTTTTCCTGTAGACATCAGATTTTTCATCAAGTCAGTGATATAAAAAGACAAGTTCCTACAGGAAGTCAGGAGTTTCCTTGTTAAATCATTATATGTAGACAAATTTTTATTTTGTCAAAATTAATTTTGTCAGGTAATGTATCCACCTGTTCTTACAGAAGCTGCAGAAGCAGTTTCTCGCATCAGGAAAAGAATTGCTGATCACCCACTTTGAAAGATCTTTTGGCTGGTGCTTGGGGCATTCGTCTGTGATGTGAAAAAGTGCAGTAAAAATCCCTAGTCTGCATGAAAGACAGCACTAACATGAATCTTAATCTCTCCCACCACAGCTATCCAGTGCTCACACTGTTCATACACTTTATTAGTTAGAAAATTAATGATTTTTTTTTTCTACAGGGCTAATGCCAACTATTCTAATAGCCTCAGGGATTTTATTTATTTTCCTCCAGGATCCTATCACAGTGTGATTTCTTCTCCAAGTTTTGGCAGGCAGGCAGGCAGCCAGAATAACCATGAGTGGTTCAGATGATGAATAAATACACTCTCATTTTGTCTGAGAGTCTTAACACTCTTTTTATGCTGAGTTGAAATCTTGGTTTGTCCCTTCTGGTTTTTGGTGGAGTATAGTAACCACACTACAGGTTCTCATCTGAATTTTGCTCCTGAGATCTTGGCTGGAGGAACAAGTTGCTGGCTGTCAATGCAGGCTGGAATTTGGAGACGTCTTTAGCTATGCTGTCATTCCTGTGCTTCCTGCTTAAGGCAGCTCAGCCCCCTGTGAGCATCACTGAGCTCACCTTACTTGGCAAATTGCTCTTCTCTTCATGCAGAGAATGATTTAAGGATTTAAGGACACCAAATACTGCACCAAGCAAAGAAGACATACTACAACCAAAAATTAATAACAGAAGATTTTGGAAATATATAGATGCAAAACTTGAAGCCCAGCCATGAGTCATGGGTCAAGAAAATGCCACTGTGATCTGTGTGATCCAAGGCTGCCAATGCAATGTCCTCACATAATTCAGCAGAGGAGCCATTCTTTGGTAGTAAACTCTGATCCAACTAAGTGGGAGTGCCTCATCCGCCTCATCCATCTGGATGTTTCTTTATGCAAAAAAAAAAAAAAAAAAAAAAAAAAAAAAAAAAAGCATTTGGAGAAGAGTGGGGACTTGTGAGGGATCAGTTTAAAAGAAAGGATTAAAAGCACTTCATACAGCCCTGAGGGGAAGCAATAGTCTACAGACACTGGAAGATTGGAGGCTCTACAGATTGAAAACAAACATGTGAGGTACTAGGAGAGGGTTTAGTCGGATCCCCTTTTCCCATGTGAAATTGTGGGTGAATTTCTATATAAACTTGTTTTGAGGGTGAGTTATTTGCTTAGAATTGTGTTGTGAGCAACAGTGTGTGGGAATTTAAAAAATGCTAGGATGGTGCCTAGAAAAATAAGTGTGAATTGGCTGTGGGATGTAACTCTATCCAGGCTTGGAGATAGTTTAGCATAATCAGCTTTTTCCATCCATAACAGAGAGGATATTGTGAATTATTAAAAGCAGAAACTCCTGGTCAGTTGATTATTGGTGTCTTACAGCTGTAAGGATGTGAATGGTAGGTGTTAAAATCAGCCACAGGAGGGCTCTTGTATTATTTCCCTGCAAGCCTTTAAACATATTGAGGATAATAAAGGAGGAAGCCTATTCAAGCAAGGATAGACAGAGGCTAAAAAGATCAAGTCAATCTGTGCTCGAGCTCTTGTCAGTATGGACAGGAAAGGAAAGCTCTGATTCATGAATAGCTCACTGTGCATTTCTGTTCATCTACTCTTAGAAACAAAAGTGATTTCCCCTTCTGTGAGTTTAGCTGGATGTCATTCTCCTCCAGTAAGAGGTTCAGTGTGTACAATGGAGGTTTGGATCTAAGGACTGAGACAAAGATGGAGTTTCCAAGGCAGTGGTAATCATCTGCTCCAGATTTTCCAGACATCTAAATTTGGTGCTGTTCTATTCATTGCACTTTTTCTCATTTTTGCTTGTATTGCCTCCAGTGTGGCTTGAGGATCATCAGTCCTCAGATTTCATATAGTGATTTCATAGAGCCATAGAATGGTTTGGGTTTGAAAAGTCCTTAAAATTCATCTCATTCCAACCCTCTGCAATAGGCAGATACAGCTCCCACTATCCCAACTTGCTCCAAGCCCCATCCAACACTTGGACACCTCCAGGGATCCAAGGGCAGCCACAGTTTCTTTGGGCAACCTGTGCCAGGGCATCACCACCCTCACAGGGAAGAAGGAGTTCTCGGGACTGTCGAACCAGTTGAGAAATAGGGCCTTTCCCAAAGAAAGAAACATCCTCAGTGGAGCTGTCCCAACTCGTAGCTGCTTTCTTCTGTCCCTCTGGATATTCCTTCTCCCCCTGTGTTAGATTTACTGGTGCTGGGAGGACCTTCCCACCAGTCCTGATCTCAAGCTTCCTCTTTGTCCAAGGGATACCCCGCCAGTCTTTCCAAATGCACAGACTTGAGGCAACTTTATCTTCTTTTCTCTGAGGACATCCCTATTAGAACTTACTGCTCTTCCAGAAAGTCTGCTTCTTGTGGGCCCCTCAAACTCATTCATATCCATGTGCAGGGACCAAAATAATCCCCTCATACTCAAGGAAGAGTCTTCCTTGCTCTGTTTTGCTCATGCTTTCCGTATGAAGCATTTGGGGATAGAGTGGGTGTAGAGAACATTGGTTTTACTCTTGCCCTGATCCAGAGGAAAGATTTAACACCCTTTTTTTGACACCTTCACAGTAGTGCTGGAAAATTAGATTCCAACTACAGCTCTGAATGAAACAATGTTGAGAATTTACTTCTGATCTATTCTCTCTTGTCTGAAGCATTATTTCTTTTCCCACTAAGTGGAAAGAGATAACTCATCTAACATAAGAATTGTTGCTCTGGCAGTCAACATCCATCCACACTCATAAAATATCCTCTTTCTACTAATATGCAAGAAGGTTTAAATTAATAAATAAATTAATAGGAATTTCATTAAATTTAATTCCTTAAATATTGAAAAAACAGATTAATAAACAGATCAATAAATTCTTAGGTTTTAGTTAGGTGCCTCATGAAGTGATCAAACCACCAAGCCATGTTTTTATGGTTTGAGACAAAGGAGGAAAACACCGTTTAAACATGAAATAGTTTTTTCATTTTCCAGGATTTCTGCCCTTGCCTATCTTGGCAAATATCTTCTATTTCAAAGCATGCTTCTGATAAGATTTTTCCAAGGAAAAAGCATTTCTTCAAATAATGCACAACCAGCTCTTTAGGATACAGCTTCTCTGACTGAATCCTTCCCAGTGCACTAAATGCCTTTTTTTTTTTTTCTGGATTACCTACATTTTTAGAAGCATTTACCCCTTTGGTTGTTAAGATTCAAAGGAAAATCCATCCACAGGTGCCAGTGCCAGGGATGTGAACTGTGGGAGATGCTGTGCTGTTTGTACATCTGCACCTGGCCTGTTTTGAAAACCATCTCCACCACTGGCTGCTGCCTCTGGCATTCATCCCCTTTCCAGGCCCACGATGGTTTTTTACAACCCCCTGAGGCCCAACATATCTGGCCATCAGGACAGCAAGTCACCAAGCAGCAATGAACAGCAACCATGTGCAGAGAATTCCTTCAGATGCTCTCCCCCCCTCCCCGATTTCTCTGCTCCTGAATGTTTGCTCTTTCATACTTCACTGGAGAATTGTGTTATCTCCATGAGATGTGGCCGGGCTCAGCGCGGGAATGTCTGCGGCGGAACGCCGCCCTGCTCCCGCCGACACCACGCCACCACAATGGCCAGGAATGGGGGCTCTCCTTGGCCAGCAGAAACTCAAACAAATAAATAAATAGAAGAAACAAGTAGAAAAAGGAGAGGTAGGTAAAGGAAAGTGGGAGAGAGAAAGAGAGGGGGAAAAAAGACAGAGCTACTTCTTTTTCCCCGTTTCTTCTCTGAAAGAAGCAGCAGTGTCTCCTTGCAGAACGACAACCCTCAGGATACAGCAGTTGTCTTCAAATCTGTGACCATAAAAAATCATTATCTCTGTGAAATACAGCAATTTGGGAGATAATCAAACAGTGACCAGGGGGCAGAGCTGCCAATCTGAAGGATTATGCTCTGTGCATGCTTGATTCTGTCTGACCTTCCTCCGAGCCAGCTGTCAGCTTGGCGAAAACGCACACGGATCGACTCAGGGCACATTCATTAGACTGTCTTCGGTGAAGAAGTCATTTGCATAAAACCCCAGCTTTCTTAATTAGTACTTCATTTTTCCCTTGACTTATTTTGTGGCTAAGTTCACTTGCCTTTTTTTTTTTTTTTTAACTTGCCGAAAAATAAAATGGGGGAGGAGATTCCCTTTTTTTATTTTTTTTTTTTAAATTTGGGGGCAGGAGGGAATATGACTTGCAAATTAACTCAGTGATAATTAGCCTATTAACATTTTCAGAGATGTAGGAGGTTTCCAAATGTTAAAAAAAAAAAAAAAAGAGAACAAGGGGGAAAAAAGTGTGCAGGGGAATACTAGCATTGAAATTTATTATCTAAATTTCTGGACCAGCAATACTGGAATGTTGGAAAAGAAAAACAGTCCATGCTGAAAAAATTTTCTCCTTTTTTTACAGTGATGCATATTCTTTCACATTCACTTAGGAAAATGATACTTCATCATTCCCATGGAAAAGAAATGGATTTTTTCTGTGTTGTTAGAAATATAAAAAAATTTTCTTCTACTACATGTAGTGAATTGCTTGGATTAAGAAAAAGTTGACCACATACTGCAGTTTTACCTAGACTACTGTATGCACCAATAATGATTTTCACATCCCCTAAAAAATTGGAAAAAATAGTTGCGTCAAAATAAATGGCAAATTGTTGTATGAGTTTAAACTATTCAGGGAAGGTACACCACACTTTACCAATTTAAGATTGTTCTGTGATTGCTGGGAACAAACGAGCCACAGGAATGATTGTCTCGTGTTACAAGGAGTGTTCAGAGGAAAGAGAGATGCCAGATTAGTGCAGACATTATCAAATTTGCTCTTCAGTTCAAAGTGGATGTTAATGATGCTTGTTCTCTGTTTGATATTCTGCTCCTGCCTGATGTAGGAAGGTGTTTCCAAGTGCTCCTAAGTTTAATCACAAACTAGTCCAACTCGCATTTCAGTACTGCTATCAGAGCTTAATTATTGCACGAGGGGAGGGAAATCTTGAAGTCCAAGCAACACCCCTGTTACTCACTGACAAATCATAAAATAACAGATATAAGAGGAATACACATCCTAGCATGCTGCTTTTGTGACAAAATTCTGTTTGAAATAGTGAAAAAGGAATAAAACTTGCTGCCAGGTTTTACAATTTCCTTCGCATCATGAGAGAGAGGAAAATATAACTGGGAACATCCTTATTTCAGACATACATTGCACCTCTTGTATTTTTTTTTTTTTTTTAATTTAAAAAATTGGTTTTACAGCTCTTTTCCAATATAGGACTTGCACAGAGTTTCAAGACAGGAAAGGTAGCTGCTGTCAAGATATTGAATATGCCCAAATTTGAAGGATCAGGACCAGCTTTTGGAAGACAAAAATATTCAGGTGTTTATTAGTAAAATGAGTGGTGCCAGAACCTGTTCTCTTGTCCTCTGGGCGGGAGGTTCAGAGTGGGGTGTGTGTAATAGTGAATTCCCTCAGCCTCCAAAACAGCGTGAATGAATCCAAACTGCCTAAAAGGAATTGTCCTTGGCCCACACCAAGACCCCAGATATTCAGTGAAGTCATCTGGGGCAACACTATTTGGCCTGGAAGAAAACCACGCTGAAAGCTGTTCTGGATATAGAGCAGTATGAACAGCCACAGTTTAGTGCCTGTGTCCACTTCCAGCAGTGCTTCATTTACTCAGGCAGCTGTACCCTCAGCCATTTCCATTTGGGAATAAAACTAGTTCTGAGGTCCATTTCAGATTTTGTTCACTGGGGTGTTACAAGCAATATACTTAAGTACCTTGAAAACCTATGTATATGTCTTTAGAATATTTTTAAAGAGGCAAATTAATGAAATATCCTGAAGCCTATGCATGAAGATTTTTAACAAACAGAATGAACACAACAACATGTCAACCTCTTTTGTTTGTGAGTTATAGATTGGTATAAATTAATTAACAGAAGGGAACTGCTTTGAAATTTCAACTGTAAAGGCCTGCACCAAAGGACTTCCACAGTGCTAAACACACATTTTATTTCCTGTCTGATGTCTAATAAAAGTATTTCAAGTGCCCCAAGAGCAGCTGTAGTTATGGAAGTCAAATGCAAAGAACGCAGAAGTCAATAGAAAGATTCTAAGGTTTACTCAGCCTTTCTTGAACTTTCTATCAATTATATCTGGAAGTCTATGGGGAACTGTCAGAAAAAATATAGTCTTCAAAGATTTTTATTGTTTATGTACAGACTAAAGACAAGCTACTGAATACTAGAAACTGCCCAGTAAATCTGTACCAAAATAGAAAAAATCCAAAAATAAAAGTCTGCACAGATTCATTCTCATAGAAAGGAAATCTCATGGGGAAAAGCTGGGGTTTAGAGCTGACCAATGCCATCCCTCTGTAAGTTGCACTACACTCATCCTCGGTGAATTTGGCATATATCCAGTACACTCTCAGCCTCACAGCATTCAAAATCTCTTGTCTGCAGCCTTTCATGGACTCCTGTAACCTTCTGCTACTCTGGGAAAATTTACTAGATTGCAAAGGATAAAAATTGATTTCATTATTAGACCAAAAGATTTAGCAGTAATTCCCAATTTAGTTACCAGGGACAATCTAAAGTTTAGTTCTAACCTTTCCACACTGCTTTTATGCCTTCTCAGTGCCACCACACTCAGCAGATATTTTCATTCAGCTCTTAGGCACCAAGCATCAATTCCAAGAATCTCAGCACAGGCCTATAGGTACTTCACTCATGTTGTTCAGAGCTCTCTCCTTATTCTATTTCCCTCTAAATTAAAGCTGCAATTCAGAAAGGTCAAGTTCTCAGATGTAAATAAAATATTGTTCTTATGACACATTCGTACAAGTCCAAGAAGAGTCATCAATCACTGCTGGTTGATTCAGTACAGTTACAGCAATTTTAGGTCCTTATAAAAGAATTCATTTTGTATTTCCAATCTAGGCAAAGGTCATCATATCTAACTTTTGCAATACCAAAATTAGGCATTTAGTCTGAAGCAGTCAGTTATGCTCCTGTTTCAGTTGAAAGGAGATATGAAATATCAAGAAATAAATAAAATCTAATTAAAGGAGGTACCAGTTCTGTGATGGGAGAAATTGTTCTCCCTGGGATCTAGTTCCTCCTTGCTGACCCTCAGAGCCTGTCTTGACAGGTATCTTAGTGAAGGAAAATTATTTCTAGAAATATTTTTTTTCAATGAGGTGGGTCAAGGATTTAATTGCTTGATTACATGGTGCAGACAATCTTGAAAGCTTTATTATCATTGTAGTAATTTCAGTGTAAGATAAATAAAATAAAATAAAATAAAATAAAATAAAATAAAATAAAATAAAATAAAATAAAATAAA
>VZUI01093299.1:0-44189 GCA_013401135.1 Cettia cetti | reverse complement strand
GCCCCCCCCCCCCCAAAAAAAACCCAAAAAAAACCCCAGAAAACCCCCAAACCCACAACAACCCTATACCCCAGAAAAGTAAAAAAAGAGTCCCTCTTCTTACTCCAGTCTCTAATTTGCAAATGGGGAAGAGTGAAGGAGGGCAAAGGCAAGCTAGCAAGCACAATACCCTCCTTTCTTGCATAGAGGATGTTTATTACTTTGTGCAATATAGATTTTTTAATTATGAGCTCTGCACTCTCAGGGAAACAAAGAAAAAAAACCCTGTCCCATCACTGTAAAAAATACATTGAATTTCAACTGATTTTTGCATTAAATAATTTTCCTACACAGCGTTCATCTTTCTTATAATTCATAACTTACACTTAGTGACTGGTTTTCTCATTCCCACTTTGAAAGAGAGCACTCCCAGATCCTAGCAAACAACACGAAACAAGCTGCTCCGTGGAGCTCTGACCACAAAAAATCGAGGTCTTTGGGATAACTGCTTCTGATTACATGCAGTAAATATTAGAGATTTCATGCACTGCATTTATGGAAGCATGGATGGTATTTATTCTTCAGTTAAATTATTACTTATTAATAAACATAAGTAGATTTCTCAATTTCTCCTCTTTTTATCTTATGGCTGGGAGGACATCATAAAGCACTTGAATTTTTTTGACACAAACAATTTATAAATATAAATATAAATAAAAATACACTGTGGGTGAAATCAGGAAGTCTGCTGAACAGAGAACAGTCGTGAAGAACTGCCACCACGCCCAGCCACCTCGGTGACCCATCTCCCCCACCCCAGGCTCTCCTCAGAAAGCCTGCTATCTCTGGGAGGATGCAGAACACCCCTCCAAGCATGGGGATCCCCACAGAAAGGCAGCCACCACTGCTGCCACGTCATATCTGCTCCAGGACCTGGCTCTGGCTGCTCTGACACAAGCATCTGTAAGGGCCTCAAGCAGGCTGGTGCTTACCAGCATTTGGTGGCTCATGCAAAAGCAGAGCTCCAGGGGCGTGGGCAAACCTCAGCACCTCCAGACTCCGGGCAGCAGCTGCAGCGCAGGGTGTTGTACTGCAGAACCTTGCTTAAGGTGCAAGATGCTCTTCAGGTGCTTTTGCTCCCTTGTGTTTACCTCTCCAGTGCAAAGCAGGCAGGCTCCTCTCTACACTCAAACTTCCAATTAACTCTAACATGAGTAAGCACCATGATCCCCTGTGCCAGGGAACCAGAGAAGCATCACAACCTCCTGCCTACAGCATCTTACCAAGGCACCAACATCATTCTCCCTTACCACCTCATTATCTGGTCCAGCAGGGGCCCTCTGTGGGGACATGCCACCTTGTGCCTCTGGGGTAACAGCATGGCTCTCTTCTGCTTTCTCTATTTAGTGCTGCTGCAACCATGGGTTGCCAGACCATTATGGATTTCTGGCTTCTATCACAGCTTCCTCTCCAGGTCTGCTTAAGAGGCAATCTTCCTCCACCTGTTGCTCTTCCTTTATTTGCAGTTGCAAGTGGTGGGAGGGAAGCCTGCCAGTCCCAGAAGCTACTGGAAAGCCTAGAGTACCTCACCGTGTGCCACCCTCAAATAATGATTTCTGCTGAAGGAAACCTGTCCTGGCTGTTCTCCCTAGAGGAAGATCTGCCACAGGGAAAGCAGTGTGTGTATGGGGGGAAATGCTCACCTTTCCTCCCACACTCAGTACATACATAAGTGTCCTGTGCACGGACAAAAGCACATTTAGAGGATGCCATGAGGATTATTTCAACCTCCTGCTCCCACCAGCACATCGGCCCTGTGTTCCATCCCATACCTTTTCTTCAATGAGGCTATGGAGCATGGGCAGAGAGGGAACTGCAGGAATTGCTTCAGGTGTCTGTTCTATCTACTTACTTGCCCAAAAATGCAGTCTCATATTTAAAAATAAATTAAAAATACACTTGTCATGAAGATATGTGTAAAATGGTTCCTCTATAAGCCATTGGTAACTGAGGGGGTTGGAGTCAGAAGAAGGTACCCAACTGCTTGACAAACACTAACCTACCACTCTCCCTCAACCAACCTGTATTTTGGCAGCATTACAACAGGCCTCAATTTCATGGCTTGATAGAACAACTGAACAAGAAAGGGTGGCAGAAAGGGTAAAGGACTGGGCAGTTTATAGTTTCCATGGCTTATCAGACTGGCAGCTCCTATCACCAGTCTGAGTGAGGACACAGAAATGGGACCAGCAAAAACATCAAACATGCACAGAGATAAAACTAACACTGAACTGCTTTGAGGCTTGTTTTTTTTGGAACATGTATTCACCCATGTGAAGGCAAGGTTGAGGAGTTAAGAAGCTTTCCATGATCACTTCACCTCAGAGCTCTTGGGGAAGGGAAAGGAAACTGTACCCTAAACTACTGGAGCAAAAAAGGTTGGTCTTTCCTGGCACATCTACCCTCGGCTGAGCTGGGATTTTGCAAAGCATTTCTTCTAGTCTATTCGTATTTTCTGTTGTTATAAGGAGTCCTATTTTTCCTGCCAGAAACCAAAAGCCTTATTTGGAAAGCAACTCAAGTATGTTCCAAAGAGTGTGTGCTGTGATTTTATTTCCTGTTAAATATAACTCCAGATTTCTAAAACTGTACAAATAAGCACCCTTTTTGTACTCTGGGTGCTTATCCCACACACTCAAGTTAGAGAACACCACAAAAGGGCTACCCCCTGAAAGCATCCATTTCAGCACATCCCTTGCCAGTGGCATTAAGAGAAAAGGGCTGGGAGTATTCTTTGCATCACACTGGAAAAAGCAAGCAAAAGAGGATTCAAGATGCAGGGTACTTGTATGCCAGAGAGTATTGAGGTTCTCAGCCAAAGCAGGATACGTGTCTCAGCTCTACAGCTATCCTGTGGCTTGCCAGGGGATCTTCCAACAGAACATTTGCATTTCTACAGAAAATCTCTGGTAAACTGAAGTTAGGAGTCAAACTATATAGCAAGTTCTGCTAAGAGAATAAAAAAAGTTTCATCATAAGAAATGACTGAACATGAGTCCACATTGCTTCTGTCTCTGTGACTTTGAGACTAGTTTTCACTTATTTGCCATGAGGAAGGAAAGTTCCAGAGATGTGCAAATCACACACCTAGCTTCCCTACTCACACATCAGTGCTGGGAAGAAATGATTCTGCAGGCTGAATTCCACCCCTTGGCTGTACTTAGTGCAGCCCCACCACCTTCAGAGGCCCACTGCAAATACCCAATTAGAGAATTACAGGGGGAAAGAGAAAAGTCTACCCAAGCCTAGACACTAATCCCAGCTCCAACCACTTAGTGATATTGTGAAGGGAGGGTGGTGGAAGGAAGATGAGTGACTATGAGTGCTTGTCTCACACAGGACCTGGCTGGTATAAAATGTAGGGTCCCAGGTGGGGGCTTGCCTTTATCCTGGTAATATATTGTTTATTGAGGGCAATGCTCTTGCAGGAACAGAAAAGCTGATGATATTGAAGAAAAATGACAAACCTCAGCAAGGCTCTCAGGCAAATATGAGTCTTTGAAAGACTTATTTCCTGGGCACTCTGACAATAAAATGATGCAACCAGCAGCTAGCAAAGAATATATACACTGCCCTTCCTAGCCTATCACAGGAGGGTGCTCTATAACAAGGGGCATGCAGAATAGGTAGGAAGAACAGGAATAACTTACTGGTGTGGACAGAGTTCTACTGTGAACAAGGAGCATCAGGCCTTCTGACTGCTGGTTTTACACAGGGACACTCCGAGAAAATGAGATTTACTGAAAATATAAAACCCCAAAAAACCCCAGTAAAGAGAATCAAACTCTGCTTTTAGATTTGCTGCAGATTTGGTGACTTGACCAGCAAAATTCTCTTGGTTGCCCTGGCTGTGCACCCACAGCATCTTGATTTTCTCTGTGGACTTATTTCAAGTTGTTCAGAATGCTGTGATCCTTGGATATCAGGTGCTGTGACAAAACAAATGCCTTTTCAGAGATGAGGAAGAGAAAAAAAAAATAAAAATCAATGGACAGTTTAATAAAATCATTTCAAAAGCAAAGCAGAAGGAAACAACAGAGGACCAGTCTGAGTCTGCCCTTCCACATGCACTGTGAGAGAAATCTGATTTAACATAAACATGGCTTTCAAGAAGTTGCAAAGGAGTAGATTTTTAAGGAGTAGAAGCAAATTTCAGGTTCCTGGCCTTGGGGAGCCAATAAACATTTTCACGAGAAATAAATATGAGGGATAAAGTAAAACACAGTATCTTCCAGTTTCACAGTAAAGCAAAACACTGCTTTGACTCAAGAATGGAAAAAGTGATTCAGAAAACCAAGATTACAAATATATTGCCTGGAAAGTGGGAACAGCACAGAAATCACAGAAATTCAGAATATCTGGCAACACACGGAGGTCAGAGTCTCTGGGGCCTGCTCAAAGCAGGGTCAGACCAGGGCATTCAGGGCTTTCCTCACTCAGGTCTTGAAAACCTTTAGAGCTGCACAAATTTTCAGGGCAACCTATTCTAATATCTGACTATCCTTACAGTGAAAAAAGGTTTTTTACTTACAGTTAAAACTTCAAAATTCAATGTTGGCTCTTTATGCTGCTCTGAACTTGCTTTTTAGTTTAAATTACCACCACACTGTGTGCTTATCACTCCCAGGTGCTTTCAGAGCCATGCTGCAGCACTGCTTGCCATTCTACACTGCAGAACAACAAAAACCTTCCACAATTAGCAAACTGAGGGGTGCTTCCCAAAGCCTGCTAATATCCCAGTTACCCAAGAAACAAGGATTTTGGAGATCCTGCAGAACAAAGCATGCACTATTTTTTTTTTTTTCTGTCTTCAAATGGAAACTTTCACTTAGCTCTCCTTTGGCTACTGGGTCGAAGTTCTTTTGTTTACCTTTCAGTGTCTCCTGTTCTTTCTCCACTGGCCACTGCAATATAAAATGAACACGTGGCAATTTTTTTGCAGAAATGCTGCCAAGCTGCTCTCATCCATTATACATCACCCAGCTTGAAAAGGCAAAGAATTTGTAAGCCCTAAACTTACCTTTTTCCACATAAACTGTCATATACTGAGAAAATGTGAAGTCCACTGCGTCCCTTAGCTCAAACCTGTCACCAGACCCACTAAGACCCTCCTCCAGGTACTCTTAAGCTAATATTTTGCAGGACAAAATTTAAGTACTTGCTTACAGCAGTTTATAAAGATTGTAACAACCACTTCTTTTTGCATTGATAAGATAAATATATACAGAAAATGAAGGGGGAAAAAAAGCCCAAAACAACAGTGGCAAACTACATGAGACCTCTCCAATGCCACTTTTCAGGGGAGGAGCAGAAAAATTGCAACTTGAGCAAAAATGTAAACAGACATTTAGTTTTGCCCATTTTGTTTGGGTTACAGTTCTTTTTAATCTTGCTTAGCTACTTTAATTTGACGTATTATATTAAAAAACCTCAGCAAAGTTGTTCAAGGCTCCTTGAAAGACTTTAAAGATTCCTCAGTTCATAATGTTTATTGGATAACGAAGACTCAAGAGAATGCCAGAGCCCCATTTTTATAAACTTCTATGTGCTCTGGTATGTTTTGCTCTGAATTCCAGTTTCCCAAGTCACATGGCTTCACGAGACTCTCTAATTCTGTAAATTTTATTTTTCTTTATTTCTATCTTTCAGTTGCAATAACCAGCTTGAAACTACAATGCAGAAAAGTCAGCGTTATTGTGACAAACAAAACACTTGAAAGAATAAAAGCCTGAAACTTGCAGGGAGGTTAGTGCTTTGTTTGAAGCAGGACAAAACTATTTAAAAACGAAAAAAACCCCACCTTCAGTTTGGCAACAATTCCTCTGAAAAAGCATTAAAGTAAATATCTGATTCCAACTGCCACTTTGGAAAAGCAATGCTCTGACCCTCACTATTTAAGCACTGCCTTCCCTTTGTCCTATTCATAGCACATGCAACAGGGGCTCAGCATATCCACAGACAAGCACTAATTCCTAATCTCTACTAGGCCAAGCAAAAGGCTCTTCATGTGTTAGACAGAATTACATCACGGTGATCTAAACTGACAGTGAAAAACCCAGACAGTCTTCCCTTCCAAATTTGCAAGGCCACTCTAAGCCTGCTATGAAAGGAAAGAAAGAGAGATAGGGAGAACTCAGAGTAAAACTATTCCTCCTAATTGTTACAAATAATATTATTTTATGCTTAAAATCCCTTTTCATAACTGAATCATTCCCAGTTCTACCCTGCTCATCTTTGGGCTGAACTGGAACAGGACATGAACCGTTTTGGGTACAATTTTTTTGTTTTGATACCTCATTCTGCTCAGTCCTCCACCCACTTGGTTATTGTCTTTTGATTTAATAGAATGGTGTCCTGAGCAAGATGAGTTTTCAAATAAAATAGAGGGGTAAAGTTTCCTAACTTTGGAAGAACTTCTAACCCTCTGTAAATACTCACTGCTTGCTCTCATTTTACCCACAGCTATGCTGCAAGCAACAGAGCCATCTACACAGGATATTAATTTCATGAAATTATAAGAATGAGTAAAAATTCACTTTTAAGCTTCTTCAATGCTACATAACCAGCTCTGCTTTTAAGCAAGTCATACACCTACAGCTTGCTGTTCTCCAGACATTCCAAGGGTCCTTGTAAGACCAAACACCTAAATCCCAGCACGCTGCACCAACTGCTGAAGTATTCACTTTGAAAACAAAGGCATATGCACTAGCAGGTCAACCATAATATATTCCCATTCCCACTCTCACCCTGCCTGCTCTGGGAGTTGCTCTTTTCAGCTTTCCTTTCAACTGCTCCAGCAAAGGTTTACATTCAGCTTTATCACTGGCACAGAGATAACAGTGAACTTAACTCTCCTGAGCAATGGAAACAGCTGGGGCCTGGTGTACAAACAGCAGAACCTGCTCTCCTCTTTCAGAAAGGCAGGAGAATCAGGCAGTCCACACCATCTCCAGTGCCCACTGAAGACACAAAAATGCCCCCAGCTCCTGGGGCAAGCAGTAATAAGTCCACTGCAATCACCCCTGGCCTCCTGCCCCACTGTGGCTTTCCCTGTCTTTGCCTTTGTCCCTTACTCTCTTCCTTTTTCCTAACTCAACCCATGTACCCATCCCATGCCTGAAGTCCCTGTTTCAGCCACACAGCCTGCCCTAGGCTTTGTTTGTCACTCATCTATGCCAAATATCCCGTTTATTTTGTGAAATAACCAGTTCAATTTCCAGTGCCAGAAAAGCAGGGATAGACAAAACCAGGAGACTACAAAAAAGCAGACAAGAACTAGCAAGTGATGCTACAGCAGGTGGTACCACTTGAATTGAGCACTGGCCATCAAGGCTGTCAGTGCTCCTCTGAAAAAATCCTCTGCAGCAACTTGCTGTACAACCTTTGAAATACCAGTCAGCCATCATGGGTGACAGGTTTCAATACCTGGAACCAAGCCTGAAATGCGAATGATGTAAGAAGATTATTCCAGTTATCCAATCCCTGATGAAAAATATGCCAGAGGTTACCTTTGTGACAGTCAGCTACACCTGCCTCATGGTATTTAGTGGGAGAGATGATACCAGTAACCTTCCTGTAAAACCACAATCCTGACGTGTGACCTGGGGTCACACAGCACTTTAAGGGCTTTGAGAGAGACCTCAACAAGCAACTATCAATTCAACACAGAGAGAAGGCTGGGTCCTGCCTCCTCCAAACAGGATTGTAACAGTCAAAACACAATAGGGGGCCAAGTCTTTCCTCCTTAAAAACCAGTTATTTGCTGGGATGTTGCTGAATTCATAGCTACAGCACACAAGTATCAATTACCATGAGATGAGGAATCTCAGAAACTCTCCTTCACAGGTATTTCTCATGCAAGTAAAAATCAGTGTGATTCTGGTAAAACTGTCCACACATATAACTTGTATGTATGCCATGCATACAAGTTATATGTGTGGACAGTTTTACCAGAATCACACTGTTATACATTTATAAGCAAGTTCCTTATAGAATTCTGTATTTTGTTTTTGCTTTGTTTCCTTGTTTTCATGTTTGTTTGCTTGTTTGTTTTTTTCAGGTAGGAGGGATGGGTGTGTCTCTTTTCTTCCATTAATGCTACATAAATCTATCTGTTCCATCCCTAAACTTCTCCCAAGTGGTTCTCTCATCACTGAAAAATCGTTAGTAAAACAGCAAAACTGTTGCTAGAAAACAGTTCCACACACTGTGCTGTGGCGTGTAAGAGAATCTGGTACTACTTTCATTCTGCGTCAACAAGTAAATCCATTTTATTTTGCAATTAAATTAAATAACATCATTTAAGGGAGGCCACATAAATATGACTGTGCTATTCAATCCTCTCAAAGGCAAAACTTTTCCTGTGAGTCACCATTTCTTTGTGTCTTGCAGCTACTGAACCAATCCCTTCCCTTCTTCTGGTGCTGTTTTTCCACTGAAGTTAAACTCATTGTGATTTCCTCTAGATGAGCCTTTTGTGGTCCATCTTTTCTCTCAGGTTCCTCCCTGGTTTTTTTCTGCCTGCTGCTTTGCAAGTGCCTCTTTTGTGCCTCTAGCTGGACATAACTCCTTGCTCCAACCCCTGCTCCTCACAAAAGAGTGACATGCTTCCCTCGCTGCCTCAGCAACACAGCCAGCTCCCCCAGGCCAGGCAGCTGTGGCCAAGGTCAGCCCTCTGCACCCACAGGAGTACCCACGTGTATTTCAGTTATTTACATGCTAATGTATCTAGCAATCATTTGCAAAATATTAGTAGGTATCTTTGAGGCTTGAAAGATCTACCAGATGCAAGATTCAGTAACGTAGAACCAGTTGTGAGAGACAAGTGAAGCCTACCAGCAGGATCAAAGAAAAGGATCTGTATTATATGGCAGCTTCCAGAAATGGTTCCTGGACTTCTGGGAAAATATCAAAGCCTGTGTAGGTAGAAACACCAAAGATCACCTAAATGAAGGAAAAATTAACTATTTGAGCTTTAACACACCTTTTTTTAATCAAACAAACTCAGAACACTAACACAGCCTGATTACTTCTCCTTGTTGCAGTTAAAAACCTTAAACACATAAATCCTCTACCAGCTCAGTTTTTCCCCTTGCTTTGGCTGGAGTTTTTCCTCCTCATTTATTAATATATCTTTTTCCAACCTGACTTTCTGATTTCCTTCCACTGAAGTCACACCATGACAGTTAAGGGGCAACATGAGCTCACAGAAGGAAGATGCAGAAAAAGATAACTAGAGTCATTAGGCATTCAGGACTTTCCATTTAAGACGGGAATGCAAATCACAAAACTTTAATAGGCTGTTTATATCCTAAAAATCTGCTTCCTTTTAAAGCTAAAGGACAGATAAATACAAATATAAATATAAACACAAATGTCTCAGGTGTAACTCCACATGCAGGATAAGCTAGTAACCCAAAACTGCTCTTCTAAACCGAGGAATTTCTAAAATGGAAAGAGCTCCTGAAACAAGCCCTAGATTCTTGACTTCACCACCATTCTAGCATGAATACCTGGAGGCCAGAGACCAGCTCCAGGTGTCCTTCCTGAGTCCTCTGCAATCCCTTCCCCAAGAGGCCCTACTGACCAGGGCCCTCCCTCCCACTCCAAATGCAGTCTCACAGGCCACAACCAACACCACAGCCTCTGCAGGAATAGCTTCTAGACCAAAGGCCTAGAAAAAACAATAAGGAAAATAAAAAAAACATGAGCAAAGCCCACCAAGCTACACAACAGCATTCTGTTTTCAAAGGTAGGGTAATTAGGAAGAGGAACAGAGGCCTAATCCTGCAGCTGGGTTTTATCTTCCTATCCCTTCTTTATCTGTTTTCATGTTTTAATACAATAACACCTACTTAATTCTTGTGCAGGCACATGCTGCAGGAGTTCTACAGGCTCTGGGCCTCTCAGAAATGTGCTCCTGGACAAGTCAGACTTGTTATCTCCTGGATGAACACACCTTTCTCAGTCTGGTTTAAAAACCCTGTTGCAACTTCTTCAGTGATGCACAGAATCCCAGACTAGTTTGGGATGGAAGGGACCTTAACCACCACCCAACTCCACCCCCTGTCATGGTGGGGAGCCTTCCACTATCCCAGGTTGCTACAAGTCCAGTCCAACCTGGCTTTAAACATTTCCAGGGATGAGGAAGCCAGGACTACTCTGTAACATTCCCATAAGGGTTCAAAACAGCCACAGGAACACTTGCCAGTCTTGTTATTTCAATCTGAGGTTTATTTTATAAGCTGTGCACAATATAGGCCTGAGGATTTCCTTCTGTAGAATTCTTGAATAAAAACAAAGTTGAACAATTGTCGAGCAACATTTTTTTCAAAGAGAAACATTTTCACATAAATATGACACTCTACAGAAATGCACTATTCAAATTGTCAAAACCCTTCTAGCTATGGTAAGTGAGCCACTCATTCCTAAGGGGAGGTTTAGATTGGATATTGGGAAGCAGCACAGCCTGCCCATCAGTCACCATCCCTGGAAGTTCAAGATGTGTGGGCTTGGCACCTGGGGAATGGGTTTGTGGTGAACACATCGGTGCTGCTGAACAGCTGGACTTGATGTTGAAGATCTTTTCCATCCTAAATGATCCAATGATTTCAACCCCACACAACTGCATTCAGTTTGAACGTTCTGGACTGGTCCCAGTGCCACTGCTGACTACTCTGACCATCTGACCAATAGTGATTGCATGAATTAGGTAAATTTTCATAGCAGCACAATGCTAAGTGCACTTATACCAGCTTAATAAGCTGCTGTATACAAAGAGAATACTATGCTTTGGAAAAGGCAGTATCACCTGAAATACTGTAACCAGTGAAACATCCCAGTTCTCTTCAAAGAGGTGCAAACTGCACAGTTTACCTTGTCTGGGATGACTCCCACTCAGATAACAGCTATGGTAAGCCCAAGGTTACAAAGCTCTCTTCTAACAGACCATACTATCTTCAGAGGCAGCTTAATGTTAAATGGAAAAAGACCAGCTACTTGCTTAAGAATAACTGCCCTTAACCTACCAAAATCAAGTTAGTATTTTTACCATTAAGCTGTGCAACAACCACCAACAACATTATGATCCAGTTCTGGTTCAAGGAGGAAACCTCCCTCATCATCCCAATCTAGGTAAGTAAGACTAATGAAAAAGTAGGGACCATAATAATCAAAATCATAAGAAGATGTGTCAATTTTTTTACCCTATCAGGCAAAACTGGGGGAGAGGCAAAAAAGCCAACAGAAAAACTCTGCTTAACTTGCAACAAAGGAGGAGACAGGAGTGTGTATCACACAACCAGCTGCAGACACACCAAAATCAACTACATAGAACAAACATGGAGCAATCTTTCTTACAGAAGCTACCTGGAAAACTGTCCTTTGAGAATGATCTGGACTTACTTTGCAGCAGTGGCAAAGCTCAGGCTGGCTGGTTACACTGCCTCTGCCGCCCTGCAGTCACATACCGCCAGTTACTGTCACTTGCATTTCTGGTGAGAGCTTTTCCTGCTCCTGTAAAACTATACTGTGGACCTTTATGAAAAAGGTTGTTTTTGTTGTGGATGGCTCTGCCTATGATTTGGGCCATGCTTTATGAAAATCCATGTACAAAGAGGAAGACTGATTTTTTCAGCAGCTTGAATCTAAACAGGCAAAGGGTTAGAGACACAGAGCCTTAGCAGACACACAGCTACACATCAGGTTACTGCTTCTTTTCCTGCTTCACCTCTGATAAATGTTTCTTCACCACTGAGAGGGATACCCAACCCACATATGAAACAATACACAAAACACCACTCCCAAGTCAGATTTGTGGGAATAAAAATGCAAAACACAAACCATACTAATATCTGTTGTCCTCTAACTGAAGACAGTTGTCAGAATAGAACCAGTAGGAAAAATGGAGACTAAATCACTAGGGAGATTTCTCAGAAAACGTGTGATAAAGCAATGCAGCACGTATGAGTGTGCAGATTTTTCTCTGCCATTACACAACAGGATAAGACAAGAAATCACTCTTTTAAACACCTTGGGACTGAATGTTACTAATCTTAACTTCACAGGCACGGAACTGAGAATGTTTCAAATTCTAAACTTAATGAATTCAAGCCCCTTGCCTCATCTTACAAGTCAACTGATCTCTATATTGCCAACATTTCCAGCACAATCTCCTCTCTTGCTTCTTGTCTTTCAGTGCAAGAAATTACTCCTGCCCGTTATGAAACCTCCCCTTCTGTTTGGGGAAAGCCATCACGGGCACACTTATCATGTGCCATTTCAGCTATAGCTCAAGAATCATCAGCGCCCCGTGCTTAACCCTCTTCGGGGCTGCCGGATCATCCTGGTCTATAAATAACCCGAAGCAAAACCACAATGCAGGCATAGAGAGCAGGGCAGCAGAGGCTGAATTTTCCCTCGCATCACGCACAGAGGCGGCTGACGCTACCTGCAGTGTCACAGGTGAGGCCACGACCCTCCCCCACCGCGGCCCATGGCGCAGCCTCAGCTTTCGGGACCAGGAGCACTGGGAATGGAGACTACCGCACTTCGAGAGCCCGCAGCAGCCCGGACCCGGGGGCACAGGGCAGGACCCACCACCAGCCAAAGGAGCGGGGAAAGCGTCCGCTTCTTCGGCCGCATCCCCTCAGCGGCGGCGCGGGCCCAGCCCCGGCCGAGCCGCCGCAGGGGAAGGAAGGGGGACATGACTCATGGCTTTTGTCTGCTCCCGGAGCGCTCCCCGCCGCCAAGGCGGCGCTGGCGGCGGAGCGGGACCTCGGGCGGCGGAGCGGGGCCCCGGGGCGGCCCCCGCGTCCCGGCTCGGTGCGGGGTGCGCCGGCGGCACGTGGCCCGCGCTGCGCCAATGGCAGCGGCCGCGACCATAGAGCGGGGCCGGGCACCCGCTGCACATCCCGCCCGCTGCCCTCACCGCCGCTGCCGCCATCTTGCTGCAGGCGACGGAACGCGCCCGGCCGCGGCGCAGGGCCCGCGTCCTCCTCCCGCTCACCTGAGGCTCTCCCGCCCCCGCCCTCCCGCGCCGGGCCCGGCATTACCTCTAGTCGGCCCGCAGCGAAGCCTATGCTGGGTACGAGGCCGACGGCCCGGCCGCCATCTTGGTGCAGCAGAGGGGATGTGCGTGACCTACAACAGGCGGGCGGCCCCGCCCCGTCCCTGCGGGTTGCTATGGCGATGGGGCGCGCGCGTGCGCGCGGGGCCCTGCACCGCCCGGGGGCGGGGTCTGGGGCGGGGCGGCCCCGCCCCCTCCCCCTCGGGCCGTGCGCGCGCGGGAGCGGAGCTGGGAGCGGGCGGCTGAGGGGGCGCGAGCCGAGCCGAGCCGAGCCGAGCCGAGCCGAGCCGAGCCGAGCCGAGGTGAGGGGCCGCGCTCTGCCCCGCGGGAGTGCGGGATCCTGTGCACGGCGGGACGGGGACACGGCAGGAGGGGAGGCGGCGGGCACGGGCGTTGGGAGAGGGTCTGTCCTTTTCAGCCGCGCAAACGGACCCCCGAACCTGAGGGGTTTGGTTGAGGTTGGGTGATGCCGGTGAGGAGGGAGCGGGACTCCCTGAGGAGGGAGGTGGGCCGCCCGCTCAGCGCGGGACCCGGTGCTGTGCGGGCCGCCGTGGGACCCCGGGCAGGGGCTGCGGGGGAGCGGCGCCCCTCCCACAGCGTGTAAGGCAGTCTCCTCTGAACACGCGCTCGTAGAAAAACTCCAGCAGCGCTGGTGAAATCCGAGAGTGAGGAGCATGACCGACCAGCTCCCGAGGAAAACCTGGGCCCCTTCGAGGCACCCTAAGCCCCTAACCCCGGCCGCAGCCCTCAGCGCCCCGTGAGGTGCCCCGGGCGCGGGTGGCGGCCGGACGGGGCCCTGGCACTCGGGTCCGGGTGTGCTCCTGCCCCTGTGGGAGCGCTCAGGCCTGGCGGGAATGTGTGGGGAAGATCGTTCGTGAAAGATTTCTGTGCTTGGTCCGTATGTTAAAATATAATGCAGCTGTAGCCGTGTGCATAGCTCTGCTCGCTGCTTCGTTTCTCAGTAGCTGTGAGAAACTTTTCTCTGCTCTTAGCTCGCCTGTGAGAAATAGTTGGGTGAGAGACAAGTCTCACAAATTAAAAGAATGTTCCTCTGTGTTCCGGCAGGATCTAGTTTTGTTTGGCATTGAAAACCTCTCATGGAGAATGCTTAAGCAGGAATCAATGACATCACTGGGCAGGAAACACTCTTGGAAGGAAGAGTTGCTATCAGAGCAGTCTTACATGATAAGAGGCTCACGGATAAGTTCTTCTCTAGCTGAATACATCACAGGTCATAGACTGTTTTATGGACTGAAATACAGATATTGCAGATACTAGATTTTATTTTTGTCTTACAATTTCACTTGAGAACCATGTTATCCAGTTTTTATTTCATGTCAGTAACCAGGATGCCGGATTTTTCTCAGCAAATTTGGCTTCATGAGAAAGGACACCAAATTGCTTCAGTGCTTAACATCTTCAGTCTGTAACTCCCATCAAACCCAAATGAGGTTAAAATTGGGCAATATACACCCATACAACAGCTTTGAGAAGAAAATCCTGGAAATCATCCCCACATTGAAGCAACTTTACCTTGTGCCTGACTCAAAAAGTTGGGCTTCTGCTGTCTAACACTGGGCAGTTTGTTTTGATTCCAAGATGTCTCTTTGCTGGGAGGAACAGACTGAAGGGTGCTGCAAACTGAAGCAGTTTGGTGCAATTTCACACAAAACTGGACTTGCTGACAAAATCTGCTTGGAAGATGGAAAGGATCAGGTAACAATAATTTCAAATCTGTAGAATTAATGTGTGAGGGAGGTAGGTAAGAGGTGACTGTGGGATTTGGGAGTGGGAACAGATACCTTGTGGTAAGAGGGTGAGCTGGGAAGGGACTAGAAAGGGGAATTGAGCTCTTACCACTTGCAGAAACAGCATATGCTGCCATTTTTATATTGCCATAGTAAATCACAGGATCTCTTGAAATCACACGAGTTAGTGGTTGGTGAGTCTTTGTTGAGAGACATTTTTGCATAGATGTTTTAGATAGGAGATCTTTAAAATAAATTTTTGTGCCTGTTTTATATTTCACATGTGAAAATTTTATATTGGTAAACAGAAGGTAGAATGACTGAGTTTGAAAGAATCTAGATAAAAGAGGAAGAGAAAAAGTTTCACTTTGAAGCTGCTAGCTCTTTACAAAACACTTGAGCATGGATGGAAATGCTGAGGAGAAAGAGGCTTGAAAAGAAAAATAATACATGAGTTAGGGGAGGTTTTTTGGCTTTGAAGAAACTGTTTCCTCTCAAGAGCAAGATGTCTTTTAGCAAGGTGTTTGGTGTGGTTTGTTTCCAGAAAGGATGTGGGCTTTCAAGGCTTCAGAATGGTTTGTGACATATCTGGTGCCTTCAGCACCCCACATTCATGTTGCTTGAATTTATTGTCTGACTGTTTATAGGAGCAATGGTAGCTGAAAATTCTGCCCATTGTTAGTACAGAAGAGTCAAATACTTGTGCTCTGTGAGGAAGTTGACACTGTTTCAGAACCTGGCATCCAGTCAGGGATGCTCCTTTTTCAATTTAGTGTGCAACAGCAGACATTACACTGGTTTGTGGGCGAGTTTTTTCCTCATACAATTTTTAATAAGCTGAAAAACATTATTATTTTTTCAGATTTTTTTTCCTGTCCTTCTCTAAAAATGTCCAAGGTAAGAATAACATTTCTGTCTTCAATGTAACAATGTGAAACATATTTTTTTGTTTTTAAATATTAATCTTCAATGACAAATTGTGCAACTTGCATCTGTTTGATGGTGAAGGATATTCAAAATTTACTGTCTAAAGGAGAGATAATATTGAAAGATGAGTGATGTGAAACATAGATTGAAGTATTTTCATGCAATTATAAATCTCTGCAGTTAACTAATACTTTTGGAAGGATTTAATTTTGGTCAGAGTGGTATAAAAAGTCCCTGCTGCAAGTTCATTGGAACTTCCTTTCTGCGATTTTTTGAGCAGGCATCATTTAAGAAAATGGTGGTTTAGATTTAATACCTTTCTCTAGTAATAGAATCACCTGGTTTTCCAATAAAATCCTTCATTTAAAATATTGTAACCTAAACCATTATTTTCATGCTGGGATTTATCTAATTGTTGTCCCCCAGCATTGGATATGATGGGTAAAACATCCACGTTGGCTTACTGGAGTGAAATGATGGTAAAGGAGGCTTGAGCAATGTGTTTGAATAGGGAGCTAAGAGCTGTAGGGATTGCTCTGCTGTATCTGGAGCAGTGAACGTTCTGAACACGACTGTGTAAATTCCCTTTCCCCACACCTGAAGAGAGCTCCTGAAGAGCACTTCCAGCAGATGGCTGTCACTTCACAAGCTGCTCAGGATTTTCCTTTGGATGTGCTAAAAATGGATCAGAAACTGTCATCTTTTTATTCAAATCCATAGAAAACTCTTTTATTTTAACTGTTTGGGAAACTGCTCAAAAAGTGATTAGTGCCCACAATTCATACTCTGTCATACTTTGATAAATAATTATTTGGGATTTTGTTACTGCTTTGCTTAGGGTGATCTTGGCTGGATAGCTGAACAAGTGAGGCTTTGTTTTTTAAGCTCTGGTCATTGTAGTTGTTCTGCACTTAGTGAGACTGTTGAGTAGAAGGAACCTCTGGGTTGTTTCCTGTCAGTCACATAGCTTCAAACCTTTTGAGATAGGTGAGAAAAGCACTTATACAAACTAGTAAGTCTTGAGTGGTTGCTTATTATTATCTTATTTTTGTTTTTTAATTTCATTTTTAGCAACAACCTGCTCAATTTACCAATCCAGAAACTCCTGGCTATGTTGGATTTGCAAACCTTCCCAATCAGGTTCATCGAAAGTCTGTGAAAAAGGGGTTTGAATTTACTCTTATGGTGGTTGGTAAGGAAGCCTTTTATAGTTTTTCTCACAATCAGTACCTGCTCACAGGTAATTTGAAGTTAAAATGAATGTTACTTGCACTATTCTTGCACCAGAAACTTTCTTCTACTGTTGCATTTAGCTTTCTTTTATATTTTACTGATTCTTGTAGCAGTTATTTACCACATTACAAACCGTGCTTGAATACATTAATAAGTTTGTGGGTGAAGAAATTTCATTGTGCACTCCAGCAATCATTCCTTCCTTCTTTCTCCCCTGTCTTACAGGATTCCAGCATTCCATTTCAAATGTGATTTAAAACTGGTTTTGTATTTGAATACAGTATTAGTTCACTTGTGTGTTTTGATTAAGAGACTAGTATTAAGGAGACCATTCTATTTAAAATGTTGTTTATGCTTCCTTAGTTCAAAAGAATCTGAACTCTAGTCTTTTCAACCCTTCCAAATACTCTTGTAAAAAAGCATGAGAAAGACTGAGAATTGGACCAGTTGGTTTTGATGTGAGCTGTTACTTTTTACTTTGATCATGATTTTTTGTTAGCAGTTAATCTACAGTGTTATTCTATTTGATAATTCATTGGGAGTCTGTGCTGGTATCTGGAATAGAAAGAAAAGTCTGGTGTCTGCAGAAATACCTCGATCCTTTGAGAAATAAGTTGCTATTCTTGAAAATTAAGTAGACTCCCAAATCAGACTTGGCTGTCTTCTCTATCTCTCTGTTTGTGAGCCATAACTTGTGAGTTTTGGTGTTTGAACTCTGTAATTTTTGTTCTTAAATAGGCTTTCACAAAAAAAGTACCCTAGTAGAGTTAGGCTCTTCATTACCTGGCACCACAAGAAACAAATCCCATTTGTTTGCTAGATTTGCCTAAGAGAGATCACAGTGGGAATGAGCAGGGGAGGTGAGATAGTGCATGATAGGAGATGTTTAACTTCTTAATTGTTTTGGATTTCAGTAGTTACAGGGAGAGTCTATTCTCAAACCTTTCATTAGTTTTGCCAAATGACAGCCCTAGCACTGCTTTTGTCCTACTTCTGTATTTCGTTCTTCAGCGTTGTACAGAGTTTGCTTTTGTCTTCCTAGAATTTTATTGTAGTTTTTTACAGTATCTTTCATTGGATTTGATTTGGATGATACCATAAAGGATATCTCATAAAGAGTAAAACCAAACTATAAGTAGTTGCTTCAAATTATGCTGTCTACTGTAACTCTTCAGAATTTACTGTTCAGGGATCCTAAAAGAGTGAACAGTTTTGAGAAAAAAAAGATTTGATGTCTCTGCTGTAACTAAACTTAGCTTCCAGATCTCTTTGAATTCTAATTGCAAACAGTGCCACATAAAACAGTTCTGGAAGAAAGCAATGTAAAATTATATAGACCAACAGTTGTTTCTGGTCTCTTGTAAAATAGAAATAGAGGGGAAATGAGATGGTGTGAGAGTAACAGAAAGGCAATTAATCCACCCATGCTAGAGTAAAGTGGAACTTTACAGTTGTTGCCTGCCAGTATTTTAAGGGATAAATGAGAACTACAGGAAGAGGACTTGGAAAAAAGTAATGTCATTGAAAATTTGGAGTGTATTTTAAGATCCACTAGCAGAGGGAGGCAGCTGATGTAAGATAAAATAAACTGCTTTGAATTGTTGATTATTTCAATAGTTTGGAATCTGAATTCTTTCTTTTCAAATATGCACAGAGTTTAAATATGTTCTCTAGTGAGCTCTGTCACAGTGCCTCTTTCAAACTAGCATTCTTCATTAAGTTGCCATCCTTGTTCATTTCTGAGCAGGATAATTCTTTAAAAGCTGCCTGTGCTGAGAGAATCCTAATCAATGATTTTGCTTTTTCACACAGCTTTTGGTTATGGTTTTTTTTCCTGCTATTGTTTACTGTGGTATCTGAAAATATGAACTGGAGTTTATAAGAATTTGGCTGCTTGGCTGTGTTTGTCCCAAAGAAATCCCAGTCACTTGTATTTATTTTAATGTTCATTCTCATTATTAGGCTATGACTTCATCCAAATAGTTATTTCACTTAAGAGTCACTAAACTACTGTAGCCAATATAATCATAGACAGTGACTATGAAAGCTGATTTGGTTTGTGTAATATTTACCCATACTGAAACTGGGAATCTGCCATTGGATGAAACCATGATTTGGTTTTGCTGAAATGATTCCATGTGACTGTTGAGTTGCTCTGGGTACCTGTCACCTTCCCTGGTGAAGCCTGCACTGGCACAGTCTGATCTTGAAAGCTGCATTCTATAAGGTATTAAAAACTGGCAGCTCCTACTCAAATCTGTATTTTAAAACAATTTCCCTCCTTTTTTCTTTCTTTTGTTCAGATGTTTTTGTCAGATTCCTATTGCAGAATAGTCTGTGTTACTCAGAGGTTCTGTGGCCCATCATTTTTTAATATCTTATTTTTTATTTTAATCCTATCAACACCTGAAACAAATCTAAAATTCTAGAAAAGGGTTCACTCTTCAGTGAATTCAAGTATGAGCGTTTCAACTTGCTGATCTTTTTTATGCTATGAACATTTCTTCTGATTAAAATCTTGATCTTTAACTAATTAGTTGCCCTCTGAATTTTCCTCATGGCCATCAGTATCTCTAGAACAAAAATATATTTACAGTACAATTTGGTAATCCCCAAGTTCCTCAGCATAGAAAAAAAAAATTGCTCAGTGGCCATATTCTTCTTGTTTGCCATATAGAAAACAGAAATAAATCCCACTTTATGATGCCTGGCTGTACAGAAGTTCAGCAATGCATTTTTCACTGTTTAAATTGATGATAATGCCTTGACAGAATATAGCTTCTCACTGGGTATGACATTTCACATTCTGGAATGATAACAGAAAAGCATGTCTTAAAAATTCAAGAGACATGGAATGGGAAATCTTTAGTCTTAATGGGTCACAACACCACTTGACTAGCAGCATTAATCACAAATCATCAGTGAAAGCTCTGGGAAAGTGCCAAGATGTAAAAATTGGTTTTCAACCTTTTTGTTCAAACTTGGCTAATACAAAATTAGAAGTTGTAAATTTTTAATTTGGAAGAAATGTGAAAATATCTATAGTCAGAGAATACTGTCAGATACTCTTGCAATTCTTTATGTAAATATGTTGAATTTATCTTTGTATTGAATCACAGGTGAATCTGGATTAGGAAAATCTACATTAATAAACAGCCTCTTCCTGACAGATCTCTACCCAGAAAGGATAATCCCAGGAGCTGCTGGTAAATACATCTTTGCTTAATGGTTTTTGGAGTTGAATGCTTTTTCCTTTGAATTTTGTTAACAGTCAGCAGTGATTTCTAGCTGTAATAGTTTCTAATGTATTTCTTGGCACTTGAGTTGTTTGATAAAACTGTTTTCCTCTGCACCCAGGATATCTATCAGATCTTTATTACTTAGTCCTTGGGTGTATTCATATTAACACCTAGAAATTTGATCCCTTCTTTTGCTTAAAGACAGTCATTGTGTCACAGTAAGAGAAACAATCAGATAATTTATTTAGTTTTTAATCTGTTGCAATTGTAAACATGAATTGTTTATACCTGCTTGAACCTGAATTCATTTGCTTTGGATTGATATTTAGTGAATGAGAATTTTACTTTCTGTTCTTCTTCATTTCTTTGTCCTATTTTTATTCTATTAATCAAGGTATGCAAAAATCCAACAAAAAAGAATATTGTGATAAAATAAAAGACGCAGTTTTTCTCTTTTTGCTATGTGTTGAATGACTTGCTTTCATGTTAGCTGGTGATTATTTGTAAATTCCTGCCTTAGGAAGAAAATCCATTACATATAATTTTGTACTGTTCTCCAGCTACCTATGGTTGTTCTCTCAGTCCCTTTTTCCTTAATTTCTACATTATTTTTAAGAAAAGCATGAAATCTCCTACAGTCCTCTAATAACATCTCAAGAATTTATGCGCTGAGTCGTTTCGTTATCAGGCCTTAGAACATCATGGATAGAACAATATTTATGCTCTTTGTGCTGCCAATTAATCTTTGGAGCTAATCTCAGAATGAGTGTCTCCCCAAGGCCTCTGAGAGATGGGGTTTGTTATCTTTCAGATAAGATTGAGCGCACGGTGCAGATCGAGGCCTCGACAGTGGAAATTGAGGAGCGGGGCGTGAAGCTGCGGCTGACGGTGGTGGATACCCCGGGCTATGGGGACGCCATCAACTGTCGAGACTGGTACGGGACCTTCACCTGTCTATGGAGGCTGACAGAGAGCTCTTGTCTCTCCTGGGGGCTGGAAGTGTGGGGTGTGTCTGAAATGCTGAATTGGAGGGGGGATTTTTTGTTTTCTAATTTTGAGGAAGCTTAATTTTGGTGTTACGGATTAATTCTGATGTGAAGAGGCATCAATAACTTGGACAAAACTTGAAATAAATTTTGTGGCGCTTTTTTTTTTTCTTTGTTAGCTTCCATTTTGCTTGAAAGAGCTTTAAGTGAACAGTGACCTTGAGTCTCAATAATACTCTGAGAAAGCAAATCACCTGCTCTTCAGTGCAAGCAAAAATCCACCTCTAGATCTTGTCCACATTCACTTCGGCATTCTCAGATTCTGTGGCTAATTTTTAACTGCTTTTCATCATCTTAGATTTTGTTTGTTTGTTTGGGTTTGGGGTTTTTTTTATAAATTTAAGTTATAGTAAATACTGAGGAGTAATCTTGAGATCAATGGCAATCAGTTTTCAATTGTAATCCCTTTTCCCACATCTCTCAAGCCCCTGAACCTCAAGGTAACCTGCAGCTTTCCCCAGAACTTTGGAAATTAGTGCCTCTCAATAAATAGAAATTCAGGTTCAAGACCACGTGTCGTGTCCTGGTGAGCCCAAGGGCAACTGCACAAACAATCTCCTGTTTCATTTGTTCAAAAGCTTGTTATTGTTCAGGACACCACTTGAAATCATTCTTCTTCTGGGTCACATGATAGAGAGGCTTTACAATCTGACTGTACTCTGGAATATGCACCGTACAAAAACCCACAGCACCTGGGAAAGCCTGCTGGTCCCTGGGGACTGAACTGCTGTTTTGCTGATCACATCCATTGGGGTCTGATAATGCCTATTTTGCCATTTTACTCCTAAAAGCTGGATTTCCTAGGCAGGTCCCTTGACCTTACTTTGTTTTATGGCAAAACCAGCCTTCTGGAAGATCTGCATTATCTTCTCCCCTTGCTCAAAAGCTTCCTCTACCATGTTTCCCCACATGATGACGTTGTCAGTGCACTGCAAGTGTTCTGAAGCCTTGCACTTCAGAATTGAGATCAGCCCTTCTGTTCTGTCTGAGGACATGCCCACTGGAAACTGGAGCTGTGTTTATGCTTGTAGAATTTCCTGTGGTGGTTGTACTTACTTCTCAGCTCCTGCACCCATGCTGCTGAGGCAGAGGTGGCTTTTCCATCCCACTTCCTCATGTCTTTTCTGTGGTCATGCAGTAAAACTACAGGTTACCTCGTGGTGTATATCCTGTCTCTTGAGGATGGGGCTGTTTGCTCCCAATAGCAAACTGGCCCATACTGATGGAATATGGAACATTTCCTCTCTAATTTGCTTGAGTTTTTCAAATTTGTTCTTAATCTTGGCAGTCTTTCCACAGCTGAGGTGCAGATTGGTAGGGAAGAAAATAATGATATTGATATTGCCAGAATTGGGGCACATGGAGCACTGTTTGCTCTCCTTTCATTGACAGCAATGCCAACGAGTTGGTGTTCAGCAATGGTGCACTGTTCTGCCACATGGATTGTGTACAGTGGACCTCATCTGGATCCACAGGGGACTGATGGTTATTTGGACCCTGGTGAGGTGCAAGACAGGTGAAAAGATTTCAGTAGATTGCCTCCTAATTCTCTCAGGTACTGGATACCTTCCTCCTTGGCCTTCCACCTGCCTGGTCACACCATTAGATCATCCTTGTGAGAATACCTTTCCCTCATGCTTAACAGAAGTTGCCACCAGAGCTGGGAGTTTCTGTCCTTCCCAATCCCCTTGTCAATGCCCACATTCCAGGACAGGGATCCCAGTTGCTTGGCTTCCCTGTGATCCCCCATATGGTGGGCTGTGATATCCTGGTACCAGAGCTGCCAGGTTGCCAGGGTTTCCCCCAAATGGCAGCTGAAATCTTTTCACATATCTTGCAGCTCACCAGGGATAGCAATTGGGTGATTATCTCTGGTCCTGACTCTTCCTCCTGCTGTGAGGGCCCTGCTTCCTCTTCATGCTTCACTAGGCAGACTGATGTGGTCTTGGATTTCTTCCGTGTAGGGGCAGCTGCTCGTGGCAGCAGTTCAGCTGCAGCTGGAATGGTCGTGGTGCCTGTTGCTCTGCTTTCCTCCTCCTCACCTGGGGGTGCTCTCTAGTGATGAGCAGTGTCCAGTGAATAAAAGCCAGGGCTTAGCACGCTGCAATAAGTTGCTCCTCTCTGGACTTGCCCTCTCCTGTTGGTCTGGGCCAGAACCAGGACATAGTGGACAAAAAGTTGGATATGGGCAGGCAGTCCCTGAAAGCCATTGGTAGCCTGGGCTGCATCAAAAGCAGTGTGGCCAGCAGGTTGAGGGAGGGAGTTCTGCCCCACTCCTGTGCTCCTGTGAGATCTCAGTCCAGCTCTGGGGCTCTAGCACAAGACAGACATGGACCTATTGGAGCAGGTGCAGAGGAGAACCAGGAAAATGATCCAAGGGGTGGAACAGCAGTAAAGAGAGGCTGGGAGAGTTGGAGAGGAGAGGACTCCAGGGAGACCTTACTGAGACCTTGAAATATATCACAGGGGCTCACAGGAAACTTGGAAAGAGACTTAAGACCAGGGCCTGTAGTAGGAGAGCAAGGGGCAATGGTTTGAAACTGAGATTTCGGTTGGGTGTAGCAGAGAATTTTTTTACAGTGATGGTGTTGAGGCCCCTGGCACAGCTGCCCACAGAAGCTGTGGCTGCCCCATTCCTGAAAGTGTTCAAGGCCAGGCTGGATGAGGCTTAGAGCACCCTGGCCTAAAAGAAGGTGTCCTTGCCCATGGCAGTAGCTTGGAAATAGGTGACCTTCAAGGGTGCCTTCCAATGCAAACCATTTATGATTTTAAATCAGTTTGGAACAAGAACCTTAAAATGTCTTGAAAATATGTGGTTAATGTTAATCAAGATACAAGCACTAACCCAAGAGAAATTTATTGTAGAACTGAGGTTGGGTTATGTATATTTTGTCTTACTATATATACATACATGTATATAATATGCATAGTAGCTTGTTATTCTAGAATTCAATTAAAATTTTAAGATATGTGCGCTTCTGTTTTCCCTGTTCTATAGAATCAGTAAATAAATTTTCGTCCATCAGAAGATTGGTTCACCCACAGGTTATCTTAGTGGTTTAATATTACCTTTGAGAGTCCTAAAATGGTGGACAATTTGGTGATTCCTCAAATATGTGTTTGTTTCACAGTTTTAAGACCATAATCTCTTACATTGATGAGCAGTTTGAACGATACCTGCACGACGAGAGTGGATTGAACAGAAGGCATATCATAGACAATCGAGTTCATTGCTGTTTCTATTTCATTTCACCATTTGGTCATGGGTAGGTGTTTCTCTGTCATTTTTTTTTACATTATTTTATTTTAGAGAGTTGCTTTGTGCCTGTTGACCTAAATTTTCAGAATTAGGTTGCCATTACTTAAGCAACTGCTATAACTGCTGGCAATAATTGGCTGTGTTCTTTCTCTGTGTGTAAAGAGAGATATTTATGTTGGAATGAAAATAAATTAGTAATTTAGAGTAAAAATAAATAAAAATTTTCCATATTCTAATTTTAGCCTTAAGCCTCTGGATGTTGAGTTTATGAAGGCCATACACAACAAAGTAAATATTGTACCAGTGATTGCAAAAGCTGATACACTTTCTCTGAAAGAGCGAGAGAGACTAAAGAAAAGGGTGAGTGTTTTTCTAGCTTGCAGAAATGTGTTGTGCTTTGGTTGTGGCAGCGTGGTGACTGAAGAGAGGGGCATTCTCATTAGCCTTACTCTGTCCTAGCTGAGGAAAATATTATCTCATGCACAGGGTAGCATCACTTAATATGTAGTTTGATATCTTGTAAATTATTTTATTATGTATTTAACTGAGAAATTGTCCTCAGAATGTTGTTTGCAAAATGGCAATCTGGCTACATTTGCAATTAGATAATGAGTGAACTTTGAAACTTTGGAAAAATATTTAAATACATTTGCAGATGGTTATTACTCTGTTACCTGTTTAATCAGTCCCAAAGCAGAGATAGAAGGTGCATATGTATATTTGGTTTTTTTACCCAGCCAGAATTCTTATGGTTAAAAAATGGGATTTTCAGAGATGTTTCTAGTTTTAAGGTTGTTTTTCTTCCTCTATGTCACTCCTTCTAAAGCATTCCAGTTCTGTCTTCCAGAGGCAAGACATCTTAACACATTCAGTCATGCAGGACTTGATTCTGTATTTGCTGGGAGAAGGTGGAATTCAACAAACCATCATGACCTAATAACATCTATAAAGTTTAGAAAGAAGTGTTAGAATTGACTTGTCAAAGGCATGCACCATTCTTAGCTCTTGCATTGAAAATTTTATGATTTTTGTCAGTTATTCTGAAAATCCTTATAGCTGTCTTCCTCAATATTGAATAAGAACAGAGACTTTATATATAGTATATTCCAGTAGGTATATTTAGAGTGCTAGAATTCTGCAAAAAAAAAGACTATTCTTTTTTAAAGAGCAAAATTTGGGATCTCTGGCAAATGGATTCCTGCTGCAGATACCATTACTGGAAATCATTAAGAAAAAAGTGTTTCTTGGGTCTATATCACAGTTTTTCAAACACTCCAACCCCTACCCCCCAAGTAGCAATTCAGAGGTAAGAGCAAAGAGGTTAAGCTCTAGAAAGCAAGTATGATTCTGAGTTAATGCTTTTATTATTACAAAAAAAAATTGCAAAGGTTTCACAAAATGCAGTTTCCACAAAGGACGGTGTTTTTATGAACACTGTTGTTCATCTGAAAGTCTGTGGCAAGTAGTTGTTGAATATCATGAAGAAATAAGGAATTTGAGACCAAATCCTTGTTGAGCAATTTGGATCAGTAAGATAAATCCAGATTTCCTAAGAGACTGTGTATTAAGTAATTTTGTGTTAAGATTTAAAAGTACTGATTCTATATGTCCATTTTATCAAATTCTTTTATTGCATATCTCAGATTCTGGATGAAATAGAAGAGCACGGCATCAAGATTTATCACCTGCCTGATGCTGAATCAGATGAGGATGAAGATTTTAAAGAGCAGACCAGACTGCTGAAGGTGTGACTGGTTTGATAGGTTCTATAGGTGGATAATATATGGTATTTTTTAGACTGCTCAGATGGCTTTAGAACAAGATTTACCTGGAGTGAGTCACCGTGTCTCTGCTCAGGCTTCCTTAGCTTAGAAGATGGTGGCAACAGTTACTTTTATTTATTTTACACCTTTAATTTAAAAGAATTATGAACTTATTACCATGATATGCAATGGTGAGCAGAACAAGAGTTGTTCTTGGAGTTGTTTGTCCTGGTTCATTACAGGTAACTTTTGCACTTTTGCCTTTCAGGCCAGCATTCCATTTTGTGTAGTGGGGTCCAATCAACTCATTGAAGCAAAAGGTAAAAAAGTTAGAGGTCGGCTCTACCCGTGGGGTGTAGTTGAAGTGGAGAATCCAGAGCATAATGACTTCCTGAAGCTGAGGACCATGTTAATGTAAGTTAGAAAATTCCAATTAAATAGTAGTTTAGAAAACAATCACCAAGATCATCAAGCATTGCATTGG
The DNA here is from genome assembly GCA_013401135.1 of Cettia cetti. Classification (NCBI taxonomy): domain Eukaryota; kingdom Metazoa; phylum Chordata; class Aves; order Passeriformes; family Sylviidae; genus Cettia; species Cettia cetti. Next base: position 17,385 of record VZUI01093299.1, on the reverse strand, counting down.
AGGTTTGCAGCAGTTGTGTAATCCCTGGACAACTCAGAATCTGTGTGGGGAAGGCCATGAGCAGCATTGACCTTGCTGAGCTAGGCCTAGTCAGGGGTTGGACCACACAGGACACAGAGGTTCTCTCTGATCTGAATTATTCAGTGATTCTGTGAAAATAATGATTTGTCTGATTCTTTTGTCAAATGTAGTGTTGTATTGCTATTCAGATGCCCTGGAATATAAAGCAAGTTCTGCTTATTTCAATGTATCTATAAGCTGATACACTTGCAAAGGAACAGACTTGAAAAGTCCACTGGTTGTTTTTTCCCTGATCTTTGCTACTCTGTGTCCCCACTCAGATTCTTCAAAGGCCTCCCTCAGGAGCACAGCTTCTGTCAGGGCAGTCTCAGGGCTGAAGTGACTTCTCTGTGTCCTTTATTGCACCCATTTAACCGAAATTAGCTTTTAAATTAGTATGCTAAGTGGGTGTGCTGAGCCCATTGATCCAAGACAGTGCTGAATGCGAGAGTTGCTTAAGCAAACTGATGAGACACAAGGATGTTTTATCTTTTAATTACTTTTCTTCCTTCAGCACCCATATGCAAGACCTGCAGGAGGTGACCCAGGATCTTCACTATGAGAACTTCCGCTCGGAGAGGCTCAAACGAGGCAGCAGGTTGTCATTGCTGCTTCTTCCTCTTCTGAATTTGTACTTTGCTCTTTCTGTGTCTCACCTACCATTGCATTGCTAGGATTTGGTAGACCAAGGGCAGCTCTGTAACTCCAGTCAACATCAGGTTCTATTGATCAGCTCACAAAGAGTGTAACAAAAAAAAATTTGGTAAATCTGAAGCGACAGTTGTGGAGTTAGGGAATTGTGGGAATAGATCTATGCTTCTGTCTGAGGCTTAAACCCAGCTGGATTGGAATGTTGAAGGTACTAAGTAGGAGAGATGTCTATGATAAATGTTTTAAAAATTGGCAAATTAGATCAGAGCTGATATCTTTAAAAGAGTGTGGGTTTTTTGCAGGATTAGCAACTGGAATATTTGGATTGGGCCTTTAAAATGAGATGATCAAATTTTTTTGCAATGCTTTATTAAACAACATACATAAATAGTAGCAGTCACAGGGTAATGGCTGTTAGCCCTGTTTTGAGCTGGGTTGGGTAGGGCACAGCTTTCCTGGAAAGAGAGCGAGGCAAACCACCCCATTTTTAACTACAGGGTCTGTAAAGATCAGTTGGAGTTCTTGTGGGAAACAGTCCGTTTCCTGCTTTAGGTGTTTCAGCTGCGACTCTTCTCACAGCCACTAGAGGGTTCCTAATAGCACATTTTGGGGCCTTTGGGGCATTTTGCAAAAGTTTCACCGTCCTGCTGTTGACAGAGGTTTTGTCACGTGTCTGGTCAGTTTTCAGCAAAAGGAGTTTTCCTTTTACAGTTTCCTGCCTGTAGCATTGGCCTACAGGCAAGATAAAATGCTCTTCTCTCCAGACTTAAAATCCTGCTTTCTGAAATTCAAGGTAAAAGTCCCCAAACTTCCCAAGTTCTGGTGCCTCTTATCCAATAGGCATGTACCACAGCCTTAGAAGTAATGTGACCTAAGTTCATCCAATTTTTAGAGGACTTCAAGTTGCTGTAAAGTTGGGTACATGAAACTAAAACGTGTTTTCCAGTTACCTGGCCCATATACCTTTGCTTTCACACTTCTGAAATGGTACTAGAACCATTTAGTATTTAGGTTTACTGTAAGTGAGGGTAGATTTCTTGTGAATTTATTTCCAGTTTGCAGTTTTGCTACCAGGAATGCTTGACAATAGGTGCTTGTTGACTGTACTCACTAATGATCTCAGAGGTTTTGGGGCACAGCAGGTTTTTTTACAATTTATTTCTCTGTTAACTTTTTAACAAACACCAGTTTGTTTGCTTTGCATATTTGATGGTGCTTGCTTGATTAGATCCATTAGTAGATCTTCCCTGTTGTGACACAGAGAAGGAGAAAGCTCTTAACAAAGTGGTAGGAAATCTTGAGTAAAGCCAGGTGGGAGGGAGTCACTTCTCCCAAGTAACAAGTGAAGCAATAACAACAAACAGCTCAAGATGCACCAGGGAAGTTTAGATTGAATATTAGAGAAATTTCTTCACAGAAAGGGTGTTTGATCACTGGCACCAAGGTTGCCCAAGGGCAGTGGTGGAGCTGCCATCCCTGGATGTTCAAACTACTTATGGATGTGGCACTGGGGGACATGGTTTAGTGGTGAACACAATGCTGGGTTAATGCTTGGACTCAACAATCTTAGAAGGTTTTTCCAACCCTAATGATTTTATGTTTCTAACAATGTTAATATTATTTTAGGAAAATAGAAGATGAAGAAGTAAATAAAGACCAGATTCTACTTGAGAAGGAGGCAGAAGTAAGATGACAGAACTTTATATTCTTGTAATGGGGGAATTTTTGTTCTTTTGTTGCTATTTTAGAGCAAATGTTTATATGATCTTGGTAATTGGTAAAGGAAAGGAAAAACAGTTATATGCCAGTATAAAGTTTTTAAGGTTCACTGAGAAAACAATGAGAGGAGGTGAGAGGAGACTCAGGATAGGGAGTTTTTGGAGCAAGTGGAATCTGGTAAAACATGATTCCACTGTAGTGATCACCAATGGATGTAATGCACACTGTGTGGGCAAGGAGAACCATCCTCATGGGAGGAAGGGTTCTACAATTAACAACAGCAGGTTGGGACAAAGTCAGTTCAGCTCTGCAGCAAAAGAGAGAATGATTGTAGAAGTGGTCAGAAATAAAAAATGAAACAGAAATTCTCATTCTGCCATTATGACAGATTCATAATGTGTAGCTCTAATACTGTTCCTCTAACTATAAAGGTTATAGATAGTCAAGACTAGAAAAAGTGCAATGAAAAGCAAAACTTGGGCAGAAAAGATGAAATGGAGACCTGAACAGGTCCTGTGCTAGGGTAGATGAGATTAATAGCCTTGTTGAGAAGTAGATGACAGAAGAGAAAAGAACTAACATGGCAGAATAAATGGGAATCTACTACACAAGCAAGAGGTCATGGTTAATGGGATTAATAGATGGCTGATTTCAATTTACAAGGATACTTCCAACATAGTCTGTAAATTGTGGTATTCATTGGCATGGAATTTGTGCATAGCAAGGTATTTTTGAGCAGGTGAGCTCAAAAATGCTGAGAAGGAAGAGTTTGCTTTCTCCATGAATGTGCTTGCTAAATGCAAAGGTGGAATTTTTGGGTTTGGCAAGCTCCAAAGGGACAGATTCTAGATTCTGAGCACTGTGGATAAGTACTGGGAGTGAACACCTGGCTGTGAGGCTCTTCCATGCCCTTCCTCAGAGCTGGTACTGGGGAGAGGGCTGAGTTAGATGAACTCCTCAGCCTGTCCCAGCACAAGCAGATGCTAAGATTAGTGATCTTAGTGAGGACCCAAGTCCCAAAATGTAACCAAGGGAAAATGAAAATGGTCGTTGTTGCAAGCAATATGAAAAACAAGTATAGTGTAGGCATTCTACAGGTTTAACTTTACTGTTAAGCTTAACAGTTTAGTTTGAGCTCACAGGGTAAGTGCACAAAGGCTCCCAAAAATATTTCCATTGTAAGGCTGACTTGCCACCTGTCAGAGTTGGGTGCAATAAAAGGATTTAAGTAATGCATGTGCAACATGGTTCAATTAATCTTTGTAGGTGATTTACATACTTTTCTTGTGCTCAAATGTTTAATATGTTTAAATGCAATACTCTAAAACTGAGTTTTGACCAATTTAATTATGCTTGTGTCTCACTGGATGGTTTGCCTGTAATACTTGCTTCCACCTCGTCACCCCTGACAAGGGAGATGGGGAATAATCCTGACAATTTTTTTTTTTTTGATAACAGATACAGGAATAATTTGGAGGGACATAACCAGGCTGCTTTTTTTTTTTTTTTTTTTTTTTTTTTTTTTTTTTTTTTTTTTTTTTTTGTGATAAACTTTAGTAAGTGTAAATGCTTGTTCAGTACTTCAGAACCATAATTTGTATACAGTTAATGTCAGAGACTTCAATTTAGGGACGCTTAAAAATCCCATCCCACAGTACAATAATAAAGCCTATTTATTTCAGTCAGTAAATGCCAGCCTCTTCAGTGATGAAGAGCAATAAAAGAAGATACCATAACCTGTCAGATAAAGCAAATGCAGATATGTGATCCCTCTTTAATAAAAATAAGTATTAGAGTGGTGACAGATAAGAATTATATTCCGAGGTGAGAGTAGGCTACAGAATTCTCCTGTGCTGCTTTTTCAGCTCCGTCGCATGCAGGAGATGATTGCAAGAATGCAGGCACAGATGCAGATGCAGATGCAAAGTGGAGAAGGTGACAACAGTGCAGTGCATGGGCACCATGTGTAAAGTCTTGGGTAAGATGCTCAAATAGCCCCCTAAAAAGGGCTTCTCCTTTAGCTGGTCTCTAGTGTGCTCTTGGTATTAAGAAGCTTTGGAAAAATGTTTATGGGATAGATTTGCATAGGCTCAGTCTTAATTTATAAGGATTAACTGCTGTTTGCAAAGTTAAATGGCTTGGAGTCAAACAAAACAGTGTGGTGTTGTGTGTGTATATATATGAAAATTTTCCAGAAGGTCAATGCAGTATACACTGGTAAGAATTATGGAAGAAGTCTTTGAAATAGTTTAAACAGGTTTCTTAATCTCATTATGAAGTCATTGTTTCCTTGTGACTTATAAAATGTGTGCAGTTCTTTCAGGTTTCTTAATGTGAGAAGACCCCTGATCTGAAATGGTATTTTCCTGTCTTGTTTTTAGATGATTTTATCCCCTGACTCTCAGGAGACCTTCTGGAGCTGGATTACAGTGGTGGAGGCAGAAAGGATGCCTCTTGCTTCCATGTGATCTGGAGTTTGCTGTAGAGTTTATTGTGGGACTGTTTTGTGGTGACATCTTGTGAGATGTATTTCATAACATGTAGTCAGTTGGTATTTTTATATATTATACACACTTGACTTTCATTTTCTTTAGTTCTTCTTATCTTGAGCTTATTTTAAATTTCCTATTAGGGATGCAAAATAGTAATGGAAAGTTTTCTAACCTGATAAGCATTAGATAATAATATTTTTTTAATATACCTTATTAGCTCCCTGCTTTTAACTTTGTATCCCATTTAGAAATAAACAGCTGTCAGTGATACCTTTTTCAGTGCTGGGTAACAGTCACCTCACTAAGGTTGTACCCCTGCAAGGTTAATTTTATATATAGGGCAGTGTTTACATGTATGTGCAAGACCAGCAGACCTTTCCCTATCTCTGCTCACAGCAGAGGATTTCCTTGGCCTCTGCAAAATATCAAATGAAAATTCAAGTATGCCTTGTGTCTTAGTGAAAGAAAGAAGAGGAAATGCCTCTGTGAGAGGCACACTGTATGTTACATGACAGGCATTATTTCTTTTAGATTTAACCTTGAGGGTTATTATTTTCCTAAAATTTTTTACTCTATTGCAGCTAATTTAGAAGAGTTTCTTGTAAGCCATTGTAAATCACTCCAGCTATTTTCTGGCATTATTGTAGCCAAACAAACTTGAATAAGGCTGATTTTATGGTTGAATGAGATAAACTCCAAAGAGTAGTTTTCTATGCATGGGTGTTTCCTCTATCCAAAGGATAAGAAATTCTATAATTCCTAATAAGTATTTTCATACTATTTTTGGGGCATTGCAAACTGTTACATGTAGTAAAAATATATATTAGCACACTTCTCTTTTTAAAAGTGACCTGTTCCTGACAGGATCAATGCAAACTGTATTTTAAGTTCTTACTCCAGGATGAAGTCAGCAGTATTAATTCAGGAGCAACTCTAGGGGGTTTTTTTATTAAACCAAGGTCACTTTCTTAATCCTGGTAGCAAAGGAGACTGCTTTTAGCTTGGCTGGCTTTGTGCTGCAGATCATGACCCGTGTTTGCAGCAAATAGTCAATGTAGCACACAACTGCCCAGGTGGTGGCTGACAGAACAAGCAGTGACACACCCTGGGTAGTCTGCTGCTCCTGATAAAGCCATCAATCAGATTTCCTCATCTGATCTATCACAAAACATCCTTATCTGAGCAGCTAATAAAATTGTCATAAAATTGCAACTTCTTTTTGGCTCTTTGAGCTCAGGTGCAGCTGTGACTTTTATAATTTTGTTTAATGTTTCATTGAAAAAATAATAGAATTTCTACAGCTAATGTAGAATTCCAGTGGTACTTCAGTGGCTAGATTAAATATAAACCTGTTAATTAACTGAAATTTTTACCTGCCTGAAACTGCTGTTTTATGTTTGAATCTTTCTAAAAATGTGAAGCTAAACCCTGCATCATAGCATTTGCTGAGGAGCTCCAGCTCTCTTTTAGAAGTAAGTACTATCCAAGTTTGACACCACTCATTTGACATTCCATAACCTTGACAAAAGTGAAAATGAGAACCTTTTTGTATGCACTGAAGAGTTAAATCCCATTTTGTCCAATTTCTGCATATAAAACTTGGATGGAAAAACATGTGCTTCTAAATTCTTCAGTTTCTTTTTCAAAAGAAAGTGTAGGACCAAAATAATGTAGCAGCACTGTCAGAGAACACTCCACAACATCTTATTTATTTCTGTTACCGTGAGCCTGTACTTGAAGAAAAACTGTGAAATGTTAAATGTCTGCACAGGGGCCTGGTTGTACTTGTCACTCTCACTGTGTATGTTGGATTGATAGTTTGTTTTTTTTTTTTCCCCCCTGTATTTTTAGCATGGGAACAAGAGCAGATAGTTCATTTGTTTAGTGCTGTTTGGTCACCATCTGTGAAATTATTTCAGGTAATATGTGATTCTTTGGAATATTTGCATAGCTATTAAAATATTTGATCAGGATAAGGCATTTCATTTGAATCTTAAGCAACAAAAAAATTTATCTAAAAATTCAGCAGGAGAAATATTTTTATATGTTGTTTTGGTATTTAATGGGAAAAAACCCATTTTTAAACCCAAGTTTATGGCACTAGCCATTTTAGCTCCAATACTCAAGCCAGGTAATTGACTGCCACTTCTTCCCAAACCTTTGGGACAATTGTTCATGGTGTGCCTGATGTCTCTGAAGGTCTATTTCCCCTTCACTTTTCCTGGGATTGTTATGAAATCGATGATTTTGTGCTAAGGCATGAAAAGCAAGACTACTTTTGTCAGAAAAGGTGCTGGTAAAAGAAAGATATGAGTAGCAGAAAGGCTTGGGGACAAAAGGTAAATTCTGTTTGGTGGCTTGCTGAACTGGCCACAGTTCTTTTTCTGTTCCTGTTTTATTTTAGGAGTAAAAATACTTTTGGATTTACAGAGCTTTATAGTTGATAGCAAAAATTACTTGTTCTTGGTACAAAAACTTGTTATAATCTATGTACTACAATTAGCCAAAACCGTAATAAAAATTGCTAAAAAGCTATTTTGTGTTTATTATGATTCTTTATTATATGCAATATTTATGTGAGGTGATATGTTTGAAATGTTGTTCTGCTCCAGCCAGGACAGGGTTAATTTTTGCAGCAGCCAGTAAGGACAGGGTTGGTGTGGCAGTGAGTGGGGTTGGACTCCATGGTAAGCATTTTTCCATGTGAAGAGCTCTCTATTTTATGTCCTTTTTATTATTTACAATGGTTGCTATTACTGATCCTTTTCTGATCTCATTGCTGTTTCTAAATTATTCTTATAACATTTTGTGCTTCCAGTTCTCCTCTCCATCCCAATGCAGAAAAGAGGAAGAGGGAGCAGCCTGGTTTGGAGTTTCAGTGGGAACACTAAACTGGGGTATACCATTCCTGAACCAGGACAGCCTTAATTTGGCCCCAATGTATGGCACAAAGGGGTGAGATAACAACAGATCTGCCCAGAGCAGGTTGGAAACAGGTTTGATCCAAGCATTTTCTGTCCTGGGCCACAATGTTGCTTGGTCTGTTTGTGTGGGTGTGGTGCCTAACTCTGTATATTGCCGGGGGAGCTCCTGCAGAGCAGGGGGAGCAATCAGGATTGCTTTGTTGCTGCACTGTGGGATGCCAGTTTATGACATTATAACATCGAGGGCACTGAGGGTCACTTAAGTATTCAGTGTTGCTCCTGAGGGACAACAGGGAAGGATGATTTCTCCCTTTTTCAACCCTTTTCCCTCCCTTAGGCCTGTTACAGCAGCTTTTGAGAGTTTTGAATTCCCTTTGTATGTTAAGGAAAACATGTTCTTGTTGCTGAGTCTGCCAGGTCTATTCATTGGGCTCCATGCCATGTTGAGAGCCAGGACAGAGATTTCTAGGGAGGTCATTCAGAGATCTGCCCAAAGGTCAATAGATGTGCTTGGCATGGGAGAAAACGGGCCAGGTTTGGGGGAAATTCTCTGCTACAGTGGTTTGGAAGTACAGGACCCTGTTCAGGTGACAGAATATTTGCAAGGAGAATGCTGTGGCAACTCCAGAGAGGAGAAACTTTATACAGTGTGCTGAACCCTGGCTTTTATTTACTGGAGGCTGCTCGTCACTAGAGAGCACCCTCTGGCAGGAGGGAGGAAAGCAGAGCAGCAGGCACTGTGGCTGTCTGTAGACTCTTTCCCTTTCTTTGCTCCTTCCATTAGGGATCCTGCAAGCTCCCAACATTTTTCTTGTACTTCATCTATACTTTTGAGGTAGCATTTTTGTGGGTTCCACTTGTCCTGATTAGAGTGCTGGTGCCTTGTATGCCCAAATTTTCCCTTTTTTGAGGAGAATAGTTCAAATTCACTCCCTGGCCATCGTGGTTCTTCAGCAGAGAATGAGGAAAAAGATAATTCAGAGCCTGTGATGTGTCCTTTCCAGGTGGTTTTGAATACTAGGATGGCTGGGCTGGAGATCAAATTGACACTGCTTGCTGCCAGGCTTTCCATTTGTGTGACACCTGGGGATGAATTAGTCACACCTCTGTCTTCATACACGCTCTAATGACCTCAGAGTAAGCCACTGAAGAGAAAGCTCACCTGTGATGTGACTGGAAAGGAATGTTTAGCATTTCATTAACAAATGCTACCAATCCCAACTGTATTCAGAAGACATTTAGTAGGAAATTCTCCCAAGACCAAAACAAATTAAGTACAGATTCATGGATTGAACTTGGATGTCAGTTGAGCATTTTGCTCTTTTTATCTCAGTAGACAGCATGAGTGCAGAGAAGTGCCTTGTTTTTAGGCAACTCTCCTGCTCCACACTGCCAAATATTGCCTGGATCTTTCTGACTATTTGGACAGGGCAAAGCACACCTGGTGGGTCCATCTCATTGGCCTCACTGTGAAGTTGTTGCTGGTTTACCTGCTTCTGGGCCCTGGAAAAGGATTTCCATCAGGATTTTGCTAGCTTGTTACACAGATTTAGTGGTTACAAAAAGGAAAAGAAAGTGAACAAAATATCCATAAACATTTGTTTCCTGATAGCTGAGTAAAGAAAAATGAAAAATGTAACTTTTCCTGCCTTTCTCTGGACACTTTGTAATAGATGCTGAAATGCTACATGCTTTAGGGAACCCTCTGAACTAGAGGACAAATGGGGTGGTAATTGCTCAGAACGTGCAATAAAACAATCCATAAAGGCTTTGGGAAGAGCTGAAACTATTGCTTGGAGGGACATTGTACTGGAATTCAGCACAAAAGACTCCATGAAATTATGCACTCTTCCCTATTTGCTGTTTTCTCTCAACACTGTGCATGGAATAGATCACAAAGAGCTTAACACAAGGCTCCTGCTGTCAGAGAAAGCCAGAAAGAAATGCTTCAAGGATTCCTGCAGTGCAAGAAATCTGTGATTAAAACATGTCATAACTCAGCTTGTCATAGAGATTTTCCCACAGCCCACGATTCCCAAGGGCAATTTCTCAGGAGAGATAACAGTTCGATTAGCAGCTTGTTGTTTTAAAGCCCTGTTCCTACCATGTCTGCCACCTCCTCCTGAAGATGCTGAAGAAGCCTCTGGGCTGCTCTTCCTTGGACAGCCCCAAAGGCATGTGGCTGGCAATGCAGGCCAGTTTACCAGCAAAGCAGGTGTTGTCCCTGTGCTGGAGCAGCCTTTGGTGTGTAGTTGTTTCCTAAAGACTCTCCTCATAATCCAAAAAACGGGAGGTGTTGTCACCTGCTCGTGTGTCCTTTTGTATGAAGACTTGAAGGTTGCTGGGACCAGGCTGTTGTCACAGCGAGCAGGTGAGCGCACGTGCAGGGAAGTTACATTTGATGCCATTATGGGTCAAGCCCAGAAACTGGGAATGGAGGGAGTATGAGGAGGAAGAGCTTTGTCTAAGGAGTGGTGTGGTGGCCAGACGCTGCCAGTGCAGCCCAGACACGATGGCATCACCTGAGCCTGGCTCATAGCCACGGCAGGGTGTGCCCAAGTTTCAGGTGCCTTGTGGAGTTTCTGCAGCATTTAGCAAGGCAAGATCTGATGTAGCTGTGTGTTTGCAAGTTTAGTTTCGGTGCTTGAAATGCAGAAGGCAAATGTATTTCACTCCCACCTGCAGGAATGAGAGCCTGTCAGTCCAGCAAGGCAGAGGAGGTGTCCAGCTACCTCAGAGAGAGAACAACACACTTTTGGGAGCTACACTGGCGAGATCAGAAACAGCCCTGCAGCCATCCTGGCCGGCTTTATGGAGCAGTCCCACGGAGAAAGCAGTGCTCTCACTGCTGTAGGAAACACTGAACTCCTAGATAGGAAAAGAATGAGGAGCTTTACTCTCTCTCCCAAGCCTGGGGCTTATCCTGCTCCCTTTGAAACCCGCTGTAAACAGTTCTGTACAACTGATGGAGCCGGTTGTTTTTGCTCCATCCCTGCCCTCCCTGGCTCTCAGCTTTGCACACCTTGTCTGTGGTGATGTAAATGGTGTCAGGTTTAAGGCTGTGTTCCAAGAGTGATCCACGTGTCCTGATCTTTCTGACTATTTGGACAGGGCAATTTCTGTTCAGCCTTGTAAGTCACGTCCAGGATGACATGGCAAAAAGTCAGGGAGATCTGAGTTATAAGATGTGCCTTCCACTAGCAGCTTCACCATTCTGAGGCATCATGCTTAAAGTGCCTCAGCCTGGCTGTCCCCTTGGTTTTTATTGACAAACAATTTGAAGCTGGTGGGGCAATGAGGAATTGCCTCATTTTTAAAAGCAGAAGACAAAAATTCATGGGGGAAAACCCTTGTAGGAAGCATAGGAGCTCACAAGTGTTATGAAGGTAATTCAATGTATTCTATAAAATAGGTAAATATACACACCCTGAGAGCTAATGCAAAACACTCATTAAAACAGATCCTGTGCTGCTTCAATAACATTTTTTTTTTTTAAAAAAAGGGCACTGACAGTAAAAGTCTTTGTTCAGAACATGCTCATTCCTGTGCCTTGCAATTTCCAATTCCTCTGTTGTTTTAAAGTTTTACTTTTATGAAGCTTTTCTATAAAGGAGAGCCCAAAGCCTCGGTTGAGCTGTTCTTGTAATGGTACTTGCTCTGAGTCCAGAGAACGTGCAATTTGGCTCTCCAGGAGTATTTCAGTCTCTTTGAAAGTTTGCATCCAGAGCAAGAAAACTGGTTTGAATCTTCCTTTCCTTCCCAGCAAATAGTCTCAGGCTGCTTTGAAACATGGAAACACACTGTGGCAGGGATGGCTGTCCATGTGTCTGACAGCTGGGCTCAGCTCAGGGGCTGTGTCTTGGCAGCAGTGGGACTGCTGTGCTCTGTGTTCTGGAACAAACAGCTGGAAGGGCCCTTTTGGTTGGGGGCAGAATGGGGAATCCACCAGCTTGTTTGCCAGCAATCTGTGTGTGGCTGCCTCAAATCTGAAAGAATTTAATGCAGCAGGGTTGGTGTTACTGGCAGCCTCAACTGTGGTTCATCTGGCAGTAAAATAATTGCCAAGCTTATCTGTGTCTAGAGATCCTAAATATATAGTTTTATCCAAAGTGTCCTGTCCATGAAATAGAACTAGGCCATTTTGTCCTTTATATTTAGCTGGGCATTTGTGCATTTGTTGACTAAAGTTGATCGGTATGTGAAGATGAGGTGATCTTCTTCCTTGTCAGAATTTCAGATTGTGGGGGAGCAGTGTTTTCTGTCGGGGGATATCTTGTTCCCCACCCCCCCCAAACACACACCGATATTTTTCATGTAGATCTTTGAGGCATTGTACAAGACATGACTGAATTGAACCCTTGTGCAACTTCTCCGAGGTAACAAAACCCAGGCTGATTTGATGGGCAGGGAAATGAGATCAACCTCAATGGAATTTAAAAAGTAATAATAATTTTTAAAAAGGCAGGGTGAGCTTTCTGGCACTCCCAGTTTTATTTGGGGGTGGTTTTCAGGCCTTGCTGCTTCAGACGTGCTTGGTTACCCTCACTGTGTAGACATTAAGTGTGAGAGAGGAATAAATCAGCATAATTGCAGAAAAGACTATTTGGTAGGAGCCTAATGTTTAGGCTGTTACAGTCACAGACCTAACCTCTATCAAAAAACCTTTGGATTCATTTTAAAGCAAATTTAGAGGAATTCTGGGCTTATTAGTGCTTTTGTGCAATAGGATTGATGAACCACGTGGGGGCAATAAGTGATTGTCTGTGTCTCAGCTTTTACTTGTGGGTAAGAACATGGCAGACACAGTTGTCAGATTTTGCCTGGACTTTAGTTCCAGAGTTGTGGCTCTATTTTGTTGTAGTTTGTAGCTTGTCTACTCTCTTGATTTTTGTGCTGTGGCTTCAGAACTGCTGCTGGCTACAGACTGAGCCTTCTGGGCAGGGAGGACGTGCTTGGGCAAGCTCACTAGTCAGACTGAGAGAAGCTGCTGAGTGAGTGCGTCTGTGTGTGTGCAGGTACGAACATATGCTGTGCTTAATTTACGTGTTCTAATTGCCACCTTCACTATGAGAGCCAAGTTAAAATAGAGATGTAATTATGAAAGTCAAAGTAGGTGATTGCAAAAAGGGATTGCAGCCTCTTGGGTTTTTTCTGTTAGCAGAAGTTTTTCCTGTACATAAGTACCCAGGCCTGTTCTAAAGAATTGGTTAATAATGAGGGTTTAATTTCAGGTCACTGTCTAAGGCTGGTGGACTTTGTGCTTTATAAAGGCCAATGTAATTAGAAGTTGCAGTGTGTGTCAAAAGACTCTTGAAAAATACTCCAAAGGGGAGCAATCTGAGAAACTCAAAGATTTTTTTTTTTTTTTTTCTGGGAGAAGTTCTAGAGCATGATTGTGGGGGGCAGAATTATTTAAGACTGGAAGTGTAAAATCCCAGCCACAGAGTCTACAAGTATCCATAGCATGGAAATTAGTTGGTTTAACAAGATACTGCTACTGCTGAGTGCCTTTGCCATCCCATCTCTGCCACTAGAACAAGGTGAATTCTGGCCATTTTTGATGCATCTTCATTCATTGCTGTTGAAGAACAGTATTTCTCTTACACTTTCAGGTCAACTTTAACAATAAGTGAGTCTGGAGCAAGAGAGTAATCCTGGTAAATGGCATGTGCAGGTATGGCTGTGTTGTTTAATCTTTGTGCTCATTGTGTGGACTATATCTCTGCTTATCCAGCATTGCCGTTCACCTTGGCTTGAGTCTTTCATCATTTGCTAGTGACAGTTGGTGGATTGGTCAGGCTGTATAATTTCAGTCTTTTCAATTTTTCTACAGTTTGGCTACTGGTGGGCTGTTAGTACAGAGCACCACCTGACTAAAATTGCTGAAATTGGCTTGATTTTGCTATTTAAGAAACAAACTTGTGCTTTTTTTGACTGTTGGGTAGAGAACTGGTTAATCAGTGATGAGGCAGGTTGAGGTATGATTTGTTGATCCATGCAGACTAGTCCCAGCTGAGATGTCTAAGGAGATGTGGAAGGCAATCCAGAGAAGATGAGTCAGTAAGACAAGATAACTGGTCTCTGATTCTGCTGCACAGGCCATTACAGGCTGTGAAGTACTTGGCTGAACTCTTCAGGGCTGAAACCCTTCCAGGCCAGAAACATGGCTAGTGTGGTCACTAATTGTCATGATATTTCATCTAACATGTGAACACAGTGGTGGAAAAGCGAGTTTTTCCCCTGGTGGAACTCTGAGGTGCTCTGCAGGTGGTGTGGTGTCACCAGGTTCTCTAGAGTGATGGAACAAAGAGTGATCATCTTGTGGAGAAAGCTCTCAGCCCTTCCAGTTAGTCCTAAGTGACACTGTGCTTAGGCTTAGGTTAATGATGTCTACAGCCTCCAGCAAATTGTTGAATATCTCCAGGCAGAGTAACAGATGAGAGAATTGTCATACAACACTCCAGTTTGAACTAAAGCAGAACAATGGCAGTGAACTGTGGCAGTCAAAGGTCTGTGAACTGCCACAAAAGGATTCTGGTGCTTTCAGTGGCCTACCTGCAATGACACCCTTACCAATCCATCTTCCTCTTTTCATCCTTGGCATGCCCATGTGTGTTGTCACAGTGGAGTCCCAGTACAACACGCTAGAGAAGCAACCTGGTGACAAGTGGTGTAGTTTGGTGGACACCCAAACCAGTTAGTTTGGTGTACACAGTATAAAATGCATGGTAACCCAGTTTGGTGCACATGGTATAAAATGTTGGCTTAAATGGTTGTAAGTATTTTTGCTCTCAGCTATGATTACTTGCTGCTATAGACAGAAGGGAAGACATTGTAAGCATTTGAAACTGCTTGCCTTGTTATGAGATGGAGACCTCTGAGAGACAGAGCTTTGTAGTGTGTATTTGGAAAATATGTGCTGACAAAATCATCAATAGATGTAAATTTTCAGTCTGCAGAGTTTCTCTTTGTCATGGTGAAGGATCTGAATAAAAAGAAGCTTTTCCAGCTGTCATCTTGGTTGGATAAGAAGTCTGCCTTGAAGGACTTCCTCAACCCTCATCCAGAGAGTGATTAAAGAAAAAGGTGATATTACAGTGTAGTGAAAGGGTAATTCTAATTGTCCTGCTCAGGCCAAGAGGAGAATGTGGTGCAGATTATCTCTCGTATTACTTGAGTGAGAGAGTTACAGCTTGCTAACAGTTTTTATCTCAAAAGGAGAAAGTTGTACTTTGTCCTGACACTGCATGCTTCCAACAGCAACAGCTGGCTTTCATGTGTAATGACATTCTTCTTTGGTCTCTAAACTTCTTCCTCCACCTGTAAAGGCTTCAAACACTGTCTGGATGGCTGAAATGTTTGATTTCATGGGTGTTACAGAAACTCAGAAGCCTTTGTGAAATGCTGTGAAGAACATACTGCTGAGTCTCGTAGAGATAACCATCCATTCCCTCTTTTAGTTTTCAAATTCACCAAACACCACATCTCAAGCATGTTCCTTTGTTACAGTTGCTGAGGATTTATGAAATGATTGAGTCTACAGAACAGAGGATCAACCTGATATGGCCCTTCCTAATTGTACCCTGTGGCTGTTCCATTCCTGTAAATGTCCCAAGGCCAGGTTGGATAGGGCTTGGAACAACCTGGGATGTTGGAAGGTGGTCCCTGCCCAGGGCACAGGAATTGAAACTGGATGGTCTTTAAGGTCCTTTCCATCCCAAGCTATTCTGGAATTCTCTGATATGATGGAAAAGAAATTTTTTTTCTGTTTGTGTGGGTAGACAGGTCAGAAATGAGCATATAGAAACAGAGGTGCAGGGATGAGGACAATTAAACACACTGAACCTTTGTGCCTTATCTTTACTGCATTGTTTCAGTTCAGTAAATTACTTGTGTTTTGGGTAAGCAATAAAGTCAGGACTCTTGAGTGAGGCATAAAGAGAAGCAGCAGGGTGTTGATGTTTCTAAAGGTTCTGCCACATCTGTAATTTTTGCTTCCTGTCCTGAGTGTGGTGGTATGTGGCTTTAAAGTTCTCTGACTTAGTGGCAGCTGCTTTTTTGCACAGGAAAACTTAAGTGCTCTTTTTAGATGTTAAAGGAAGTGATTGAAATGAAAATGACTCTGAAGTGTCTGCACTTTGGAGGATGT
This sequence comes from Cettia cetti, assembly GCA_013401135.1. NCBI lineage: Eukaryota > Metazoa > Chordata > Aves > Passeriformes > Sylviidae > Cettia > Cettia cetti. The sequence continues at coordinate 1,390 of VZUI01093299.1, read as the reverse complement.
GAAACTGTATTAGCAGTTAAGTTGCACATTAAAAGCAAATAGGATACTGAAACAGCCTGTCAGTAATGAAAACACTTCACCTGGCTGAAATCACAATTGACTTTATGAACGGAGTTGTCTAAAATGTTGTGTACACTTTTGCAACTTTCCTATTTATGTTCTTTTCCCCCTGTATCCATGAGATTCTTCATCTCCACATCACTTTTTTAAGGAGAACAAACCATGGGACATGTTGTTTTTTTTAAACCTTGTGTCTTTTGTTCTTTTGAAGAGATGAGAAGGCTGCTAGTCAGGAATTACTCATTAAATTTGCAAGTTGCCTTTTGGTGAGTGAGAGTTATGAAGCGGCTTCTGTTTGAAAGGGCTGTTTTGCATAATTTATGTGTTTTTGATTACCGAAAGTCATATGCTAGGCTAATATTTTGTTTTTCATATTGCTGTGAAAAGGTCAAGTTCTCAGAAACAAGATGGCTCCTTGCATTTTTCATGCTATTGGCCAACAATCCATATCTAGAGAAACCTAAGGATTTCTCTCATTCCTGTTGCTTCTTGTCTTGAAGAGCAGACTGTAGTGAGCTATGGGTGACTCAGGGGTTGTCAAAGGTGGCCCTTTTCAGGAAGAGCTCTTTTCCTGGCTATCCTGTTATCTGCCAGCCTTGGCCTCGGCATTAGAGCTGATGAAATCCAGACGGTGCAAAGATCTGTTTGTCCTGTGCTGAATTTCCTACAGTGTTTTGTTCTTGTCTGTGTCAGTGAGGGATGGGCTTGCTGGCTGGGGAGGGAGGAGGAGGAGGATGCTGCTTTTGTGGTCTTCAGCTCCTTTGGCCGGCAACACTCCCCAATGCCTTTGCGCAGCACCCAAGTTCTCTCCTGTTCTGTAGTGCTAAGTCTGTTTCTATCCCCGCTTAAAATTTATACATGAAAAATTTAACTCAGTGAAGACCTAAAATGTTCATTGCTTGGCCTTGGGCTGGCTGCTAGCATGGTGTCGTTCCCCAGGGCAGTGTTTGCCTGAGCAAATGAGATCTGTGGGGTGTGCGTGATGGATGCCTGGGCTGTGCATTGGGGGATTTCATGTGCTTCTTTTTGGGGTGCAGCAGCCTGTGAGCTGGCTGCCCGTCAGCTTCGGACGGAAATATCCTTTTAAAGTCTTCCTCGTGCTGGAAAACCAGACTTTGAGTTTCGCTTTGTTATAAAACAATCCCTTAAGCTCGGCGGAACGGGCCGGGCGGTGGGGCAGCAGGAGGGATCGCTCTCCGTCTCGCTGCGCCGCTCTCCGCGGTGAAGCTCCCTCGGTGCGCGGCCCCGCGGGCCCTGCCCTGCCCCGGGCCCCGTTACCGCCCGCAGGGTGGGGCCGGCCCGGCCCGGCCCCGCTGCCCACAGGCGGGCG